>WNGS01168613.1:0-24978 GCA_020271785.1 Procambarus virginalis | reverse complement strand
CTTCATGATGTAATATATAATGCCGGAAATTTGATTAACTGATTTATATATGACATGCCTCTGTACTGAATAATATCATATACGTGAAGTGATTGCCAGTGATATCTCTGTGAGAGAAAGTATAGATCTAAAGAAAAGTTCAGTGATCAAGCGAGAGCATTCACAGTAAATATTATTAAGAATAGAGTAATCTTTTGGTACGGTGAAAAGCCACATGTGAGAGTATTGTGAATAAGATGTTGATCGTGAGGCCAGTGAAATCATAAGTAAGCCATGTGAATGTTGAATAGTGTTTTGGGACAAGTTAAATAAACGGGGATCGTGACAGAATTATAAAAACAAGTACTAGTCTGTTCCCACGATCGCGAGGGTCCCGGTCAGCTGAGTCTGACAGGTGACGCGTGGCGCGGCCGGATGTTGCCATATCGGTGCGCTCTAGAATATTATGCTATGAATGGAGCAATTGTCATATATATTATTCCTGATACATTGATGCATATATATTTCATCGTTGTCTTTTAAGTAAATACCAAAACTCTTTGGTGTTTGATATCATCCCCTCCATTTATCTTGTGACCGTGTAATGATGTAAAGTAGAGTGACCTGCCTGATACTATATTACTGGAATTTGCTCTTGCCACAAATTACACCTGACCACTGCAGTGTTACTGGACATCTAAAAAACCAGTTGGCGACCTTGAAGGCTGTGTAAGAGTTCGGTTGTCGGGGCGGGCCACAGATTGAGGGAACGATCTGTGCTCCCACTCATCTTACAATTTAAGGGCCGGTTGTGAGACCGACTGGGGTTACTCTCCGAGGCCAGCAGTGAAGCCTAGAGGATCGAGGGAAGACCCGCCGAACGACGGTGAGTAAGGGTTATTGTTGGAGCAACCACCTGGAAGGAGATCCAGTCTACTGTTGCTTTAACCCTTCTCTAACGAGGGATATAAACAAGAGCTGTCTCGTATGGGCCAATAGGCTTTCTGCATTACTCTCTTCATTTATTCTTAACGTTTTTAATGGGGTTAATAAGTGCAATGAAGCTAAATTTTGACCGATTGTGGGAGGCATTAAATGCCACGAAATGGACGAGGATTAATCGAACCGTATCCTCAATTCGAGGATTAATCGAACATCTTTCCTCAACTATAACGGTTTAGTTTGCATTTACTGATCATTTAACAAGTACGAGGTTGTTGTACCTACCTTGAATTTCTGAAACAAGTTAACTAATGATGTACACAACACCCTTATCTGTCGGATCAAGCTTATGTACCTTCTTCCATTTGTCTGAAATTACAAAATAACAATGTTAAATTTCATATTTAACCTGCTATGTATATACGCCCACCCTTGGAATAACGATTTTCGTTCGGGAGGGAATGTTTGCAGATTCTATCAGTTGTCTTATGATTTCCCGAAGTTGGGTTTGAACCCTGGGTGTCTTAAAATGAGCTAGTTCATTATCATTCACCCACCGTCGCTTAAATACTGTGACGTGGGGTGCAAAACTGTAATTCTGTAGGCATAGACCGTGCTTGTCCAGGAGGTCAATAATCTCCCGCCGCAGATCGACCAGCTTCTGTGACTCATGAATCTTTATGAAAATGACACTTGTGTCAAAACACCCTAGGCCGTCTAAGTCGACGCTCAGCCGATCATTTTCGGAGTAAAAAGAGAACACGTTGTTAATATGGACGAATAGAAAGTAAATATATAAGAACTATTATTTGAAGCTTAAATAAAAAAGCTTAAATTACATTCTCTAGAAAGGCGAAGAATGAATTAATATGAACAAATCCACAAGGGCCGTGAATAACCTACGTCCGAGATGACCCCAGACGCGCCTTATTCGACTGCGCCACGACATGGTAAAAAAATGGCAACTTTGCGTGTAACTGCCCTCACAAGGCTTCCACAGCATCTACAGGGAGAAGGCGCGTCTGGGATCGTCCCGGGCGTAGGTTCAAACCCTCGTGGATTTGTTCATCTGATGCATCACGTTATTGTGATTTCTGTGTGTAATGAGATAATATTCGTAAGGTAATATGGTTGACATTGTGCAGAACTAATTACCGCATACCATAATACAAGTGAGGTACCTTGATTGTGTCAAGCGTAGGTCTGACATATTAATGAGATTGCGTGGATATAAACAAGAGCAGTCTCGTATGGGCCAATAGGCTTTTTGCAATTACTCTCATTCATTTATTCATAACGTTTTTAATGGGGTTAATAAGTGCAATGAAGCTAAATTTTGACCGATTGTGGGAGGCATTAAGTACCACGAAATGGACGAGAATTAATCGAACCGTATCCTCAATTCGAGGATTAATCGAACATCTTTCCTCAACTATAACGGTTTAGTTTGCATTTACTGATCAATTTAACAAGTACGAGGTTGTTGTACCTACCTTGAATTTCTGAACAAGTTAACTAATGATGTACACAACACCCTTATCTGTCGGATCAAGCTTATGTACCTTCTTCCATTTGTCTGAAATTACAAAATAACAATGTTATAATTTCATATTTAACCTGCTATGTATATACGCCCACCCTTGGAATAACGATTTTCGTTCGGGAGGGAATGTTTGCAGATTCTATCAGTTGTCTTATGATTTCCCGAAGTTGGGTTTGAACCCTGGGTGTCTTAAAATGAGCTAGTTCATTATCATTCACCCACCGTCGCTTAAATACTGTGACGTGGGGTGCAAAACTGTAATTCTGTAGGCATAGACCGTGCTTGTCCAGGAGGTCAATAATCTCCCGCCGCAGATCGACCAGCTTCTGTGACTCATGAATCTTTATGAAAATGACACTTGTGTCAAAACACCCTAGGCCGTCTAAGTCGACGCTCAGCCGATCATTTTCGGAGTAAAAAGAGAACACGTTGTTAATATGGACGAATAGAAAGTAAATATATAAGAACTATTATTTAAAGCTTAAATAAAAAAGCTTAAATTACATTCTCTAGAAAGGCGAAGAATGAATTAATATGAACAAATCCACAAGGGCCGTGAATAACCTACGTCCGAGATGACCCCAGACGCGCCTTATTCGACTGCGCCACGACATGGTAAAAAAATGGCAACTTTGCGTGTAACTGCCCTCACAAGGCTTCCACAGCATCTACAGGGAGAAGGCGCGTCTGGGATCGTCCCGGGCGTAGGTTCAAACCCTCGTGGATTTGTTCATCTGATGCATCACGTTATTGTGATTTCTGTGTGTAATGAGATAATATTCGTAAGGTAATATGGTTGACATTGTGCAGAACTAATTACCGCATACCATAATACAAGTGAGGTACCTTGATTGTGTCAAGCGTAGGTCTGACATATTAATGAGATTGCGTGGATATAAACAAGAGCAGTCTCGTATGGGCCAATAGGCTTTTTGCAATTACTCTCATTCATTTATTCATAACGTTTTTAATGGGGTTAATAAGTGCAATGAAGCTAAATTTTGACCGATTGTGGGAGGCATTAAGTACCACGAAATGGACGAGAATTAATCGAACCGTATCCTCAATTCGAGGATTAATCGAACATCTTTCCTCAACTATAACGGTTTAGTTTGCATTTACTGATCAATTTAACAAGTACGAGGTTGTTGTACCTACCTTGAATTTCTGAACAAGTTAACTAATGATGTACACAACACCCTTATCTGTCGGATCAAGCTTATGTACCTTCTTCCATTTGTCTGAAATTACAAAATAACAATGTTATAATTTCATATTTAACCTGCTATGTATATACGCCCACCCTTGGAATAACGATTTTCGTTCGGGAGGGAATGTTTGCAGATTCTATCAGTTGTCTTATGATTTCCCGAAGTTGGGTTTGAACCCTGGGTGTCTTAAAATGAGCTAGTTCATTATCATTCACCCACCGTCGCTTAAATACTGTGACGTGGGGTGCAAAACTGTAATTCTGTAGGCATAGACCGTGCTTGTCCAGGAGGTCAATAATCTCCCGCCGCAGATCGACCAGCTTCTGTGACTCATGAATCTTTATGAAAATGACACTTGTGTCAAAACACCCTAGGCCGTCTAAGTCGACGCTCAGCCGATCATTTTCGGAGTAAAAAGAGAACACGTTGTTAATATGGACGAATAGAAAGTAAATATATAAGAACTATTATTTGAAGCTTAAATAAAAAAGCTTAAATTACATTCTCTAGAAAGGCGAAGAATGAATTAATATGAACAAATCCACAAGGGCCGTGAATAACCTATGTCCGAGATGACCCCAGACGCGCCTTATTCGACTGCGCCACGACATGGTAAAAAAATGGCAACTTTGCGTGTAACTGCCCTCACAAGGCTTCCACAGCATCTACAGGGAGAAGGCGCGTCTGGGATCGTCCCGGGCGTAGGTTCAAACCCTCGTGGATTTGTTCATCTGATGCATCACGTTATTGTGATTTCTGTGTGTAATGAGATAATATTCGTAAGGTAATATGGTTGACATTGTGCAGAACTAATTACCGCATACCATAATACAAGTGAGGTACCTTGATTGTGTCAAGCGTAGGTCTGACATATTAATGAGATTGCGTGGATATAAACAAGAGCAGTCTCGTATGGGCCAATAGGCTTTTTGCAATTACTCTCATTCATTTATTCATAACGTTTTTAATGGGGTTAATAAGTGCAATGAAGCTAAATTTTGACCGATTGTGGGAGGCATTAAGTACCACGAAATGGACGAGAATTAATCGAACCGTATCCTCAATTCGAGGATTAATCGAACATCTTTCCTCAACTATAACGGTTTAGTTTGCATTTACTGATCAATTTAACAAGTACGAGGTTGTTGTACCTACCTTGAATTTCTGAACAAGTTAACTAATGATGTACACAACACCCTTATCTGTCGGATCAAGCTTATGTACCTTCTTCCATTTGTCTGAAATTACAAAATAACAATGTTATAATTTCATATTTAACCTGCTATGTATATACGCCCACCCTTGGAATAACGATTTTCGTTCGGGAGGGAATGTTTGCAGATTCTATCAGTTGTCTTATGATTTCCCGAAGTTGGGTTTGAACCCTGGGTGTCTTAAAATGAGCTAGTTCATTATCATTCACCCACCGTCGCTTAAATACTGTGACGTGGGGTGCAAAACTGTAATTCTGTAGGCATAGACCGTGCTTGTCCAGGAGGTCAATAATCTCCCGCCGCAGATCGACCAGCTTCTGTGACTCATGAATCTTTATGAAAATGACACTTGTGTCAAAACACCCTAGGCCGTCTAAGTCGACGCTCAGCCGATCATTTTCGGAGTAAAAAGAGAACACGTTGTTAATATGGACGAATAGAAAGTAAATATATAAGAACTATTATTTAAAGCTTAAATAAAAAAGCTTAAATTACATTCTCTAGAAAGGCGAAGAATGAATTAATATGAACAAATCCACAAGGGCCGTGAATAACCTACGTCCGAGATGACCCCAGACGCGCCTTATTCGACTGCGCCACGACATGGTAAAAAAAATGGCAACTTTGCGTGTAACTGCCCTCACAAGGCTCCACAGCATCTACAGGGAGAAGGCGCGTCTGGGATCGTCCCGGGCGTAGGTTCAAACCCTCGTGGATTTGTTCATCTGATGCATCACGTTATTGTGATTTCTGTGTGTAATGAGATAATATTCGTAAGGTAATATGGTTGACATTGTGCAGAACTAATTACCGCATACCATAATACAAGTGAGGTACCTTGATTGTGTCAAGCGTAGGTCTGACATATTAATGAGATTGCGTGGATATAAACAAGAGCAGTCTCGTATGGGCCAATAGGCTTTTTGCAATTACTCTCATTCATTTATTCATAACGTTTTTAATGGGGTTAATAAGTGCAATGAAGCTAAATTTTGACCGATTGTGGGAGGCATTAAGTACCACGAAATGGACGAGAATTAATCGAACCGTATCCTCAATTCGAGGATTAATCGAACATCTTTCCTCAACTATAACGGTTTAGTTTGCATTTACTGATCAATTTAACAAGTACGAGGTTGTTGTACCTACCTTGAATTTCTGAACAAGTTAACTAATGATGTACACAACACCCTTATCTGTCGGATCAAGCTTATGTACCTTCTTCCATTTGTCTGAAATTACAAAATAACAATGTTATAATTTCATATTTAACCTGCTATGTATATACGCCCACCCTTGGAATAACGATTTTCGTTCGGGAGGGAATGTTTGCAGATTCTATCAGTTGTCTTATGATTTCCCGAAGTTGGGTTTGAACCCTGGGTGTCTTAAAATGAGCTAGTTCATTATCATTCACCCACCGTCGCTTAAATACTGTGACGTGGGGTGCAAAACTGTAATTCTGTAGGAATAGACCGTGCTTGTCCAGGAGGTCAATAATCTCCCGCCGCAGATCGACCAGCTTCTGTGACTCATGAATCTTTATGAAAATGACACTTGTGTCAAAACACCCTAGGCCGTCTAAGTCGACGCTCAGCCGATCATTTTCGGAGTAAAAAGAGAACACGTTGTTAATATGGACGAATAGAAAGTAAATATATAAGAACTATTATTTGAAGCTTAATAAAAAAGCTTAAATTACATTCTCTAGAAAGGCGAAGAATGAATTAATATGAACAAATCCACAAGGGCCGTGAATAACCTATGTCCGAGATGACCCCAGACGCGCCTTATTCGACTGCGCCACGACATGGTAAAAAAATGGCAACTTTGCGTGTAACTGCCCTAAGAACTAAGAACATAAGAACAAAGGTAACTGCAGAAGGCCTATTGGCCCATACGAGGCAGCTCCTATTTATAACCACCCAATCCCACTCTATATATGTCCAACCCATGCTTAAAACAATCGAGGGACCCCACCTCCACAATGTTACGCGGCAATTGGTTCCACAAATCAACAACCCTGTTACTGAACCAGTATTTACCCAAGTCTTTCCTAAATCTAAACTTATCCAATTTATACCCATTGTTTCGCGTTCTGTCCTGTGTTGATACTTTCAATACCCTATTAATATCCCCTTTGTTGTGTCCATTCATCCACTTGTAAACCTCTATCATGTAACCCCTAACTCTTCGCCTTTCCAGTGAATGCAAATTAAGCTTTGTTAATCTTTATCATATGAAAGATTTCTAATTTGGGGAATTAACTTAGTCATCCTACGCTGGACAGGTTCAAGTGAATTTATATCCATTCTATAATATGGCGACCAAAACTGAACTGCATAATCTAAATGGGGCCTAACCAGAGCAAGATATAGCTTGAGAACCACACCAGGTGTCTTGTTACTTACGCTGCGATTAATAAATCCGAGTGTCCGATTTGCCTTATACGAACATTTATGCATTGATCCTTTTGTTTTAATTCTTACTAATTATAACTCCCAGATCCCTTTCGCAATCCGACTTCGCAATCTCAACACCATCTAGCTCGTATCTTGTAACTCGACTGCGCCACGACATGGTAAAAAAATGGCAACTTTGCGTGTAACTGCCCTCACAAGGCTTCCACAGCATCTACAGGGAGAAGGCGCGTCTGGGATCGTCCCGAGCGTAGGTTCAAACCCTCGTGGATTTGTTCATCTGATGCATCACGTTATTGTGATTTCTGTGTGTAATGAGATAATATTCGTAAGGTAATATGGTTGACATTGTGCAGAACTAATTACCGCATACCATAATACAAGTGAGGTACCTTGATTGTGTCAAGCGTAGGTCTGACATATTAATGAGATTGCGTGGATATAAACAAGAGCAGTCTCGTATAGGCCAATAGGCTTTTTGCAATTACTCTCATTCATTTATTCATAACGTTTTTAATGGGGTTAATAAGTGCAATGAAGCTAAATTTTGACCGATTGTGGGAGGCATTAAGTACCACGAAATGGACGAGAATTAATCGAACCGTATCCTCAATTCGAGGATTAATCGAACATCTTTCCTCAACTATAACGGTTTAGTTTGCATTTACTGATCAATTTAACAAGTACGAGGTTGTTGTACCTACCTTGAATTTCTGAACAAGTTAACTAATGATGTACACAACACCCTTATCTGTCGGATCAAGCTTATGTACCTTCTTCCATTTGTCTGAAATTACAAAATAACAATGTTATAATTTCATATTTAACCTGCTATGTATATACGCCCACCCTTGGAATAACGATTTTCGTTCGGGAGGGAATGTTTGCAGATTCTATCAGTTGTCTTATGATTTCCCGAAGTTGGGTTTGAACCCTGGGTGTCTTAAAATGAGCTAGTTCATTATCATTCACCCACCGTCGCTTAAATACTGTGACGTGGGGTGCAAAACTGTAATTCTGTAGGAATAGACCGTGCTTGTCCAGGAGGTCAATAATCTCCCGCCGCAGATCGACCAGCTTCTGTGACTCATGAATCTTTATGAAAATGACACTTGTGTCAAAACACCCTAGGCCGTCTAAGTCGACGCTCAGCCGATCATTTTCGGAGTAAAAAGAGAACACGTTGTTAATATGGACGAATAGAAAGTAAATATATAAGAACTATTATTTAAGCTTAAATAAAAAAAGCTTAAATTACATTCTCTAGAAAGGCGAAGAATGAATTAATATGAACAAATCCACAAGGGCCGTGAATAACCTACGTCCGAGATGACCCCAGACGCGCCTTATTCGACTGCGCCACGACATGGTAAAAAAAAATGGCAACTTTGCGTGTAACTGCCCTCACAAGGCTCCCACAGCATCAACAGGGAGAAGGCGCGTCTGGGATCGTCCCGGGCGTAGGTTCAAACCCTCGTGGATTTGTTCATCTGATGCATCACGTTATTGTGATTTCTGTGTGTAATGAGATAATATTCGTAAGGTAATATGGTTGACATTGTGCAGAACTAATTACCGCATACCATAATACAAGTGAGGTACCTTGATTGTGTCAAGCGTAGGTCTGACATATTAATGAGATTGCGTGGATATAAACAAGAGCAGTCTCGTATGGGCCAATAGGCTTTTTGCAATTACTCTCATTCATTTATTCATAACGTTTTTAATGGGGTTAATAAGTGCAATGAAGCTAAATTTTGACCGATTGTGGGAGGCATTAAGTACCACGAAATGGACGAGAATTAATCGAACCGTATCCTCAATTCGAGGATTAATCGAACATCTTTCCTCAACTATAACGGTTTAGTTTGCATTTACTGATCAATTTAACAAGTACGAGGTTGTTGTACCTACCTTGAATTTCTGAACAAGTTAACTAATGATGTACACAACACCCTTATCTGTCGGATCAAGCTTATGTACCTTCTTCCATTTGTCTGAAATTACAAAATAACAATGTTATAATTTCATATTTAACCTGCTATGCATATACGCCCACCCTTGGAATAACGATTTTCGTTCGGGAGGGAATGTTTGCAGATTCTATCAGTTGTCTTATGATTTCCCGAAGTTGGGTTTGAACCCTGGGTGTCTTAAAATGAGCTAGTTCATTATCATTGATTGATTGATTGATAAAGATTAAGCCACCCAAGAGGTGGCACGGGCATGATAGCCCGTAAGTGTGGCCCTTATGAGCCATTAACAGTATAGAGTGATGATACTGGAGATCTGTGGAGGTGCGACGGCACCCTGCGTGACGGGAGATGTCTCCCGGACCAAATGGTGATCATTATCATTCACCCACCGTCGCTTAAATACTGTGACGTGGGGTGCAAAACTGTAATTCTGTAGGCATAGACCGTGCTTGTCCAGGAGGTCAATAATCTCCCGCCGCAGATCGACCAGCTTCTGTGACTCATGAATCTTTATGAAATGACACTTGTGTCAAAACACCCTAGCCGTCTAAGTCGACGCTCAGCCGATCATTTTCGGAGTAAAAAGAAAACACGTTGTTAATATGGACGAATAGAAAGTAAATATATAAGAACTATATTTGAAGCTTAAATAAAAAGCTTAAATTACATTCTCTAGAAAGGCGAAGAATGAATTAATATGAACAAATCCACAAGGGCCGTGAATAACCTATGTCCGAGATGACCCCAGACGCGCCTTATTCGACTGCGCCACGACATGGTAAAAAAATGGCAACTTTGCGTGTAACTGCNCTGCCCTCACAAGGCTTCCACAGCATCTACAGGGAGAAGGCGCGTCTGGGATCGTCCCGAGCGTAGGTTCAAACCCTCGTGGATTTGTTCATCTGATGCATCACGTTATTGTGATTCTGTGGTAATGAGATAATATTCGTAAGGTAATATGGTTGACATTGTGCAGAACTAATTACCGCATACCATAATACATGAGGTACCTTGATTGTGTCAAGCGTAGGTCTGACATATTAATGAGATTGCGTGGATATAAACAAGAGCAGTCTCGTATGCCAATAGGCTTTTTGCAATTACTCTCATTCATTTATTCATAACGTTTTTAATGGGTTAATAAGTGCAATGAAGCTAAATTTTGACCGATTGTGGGAGGCATTAAGTGCACGAAATGGACGAGAATTAATCGAACCGTATCCTCAATTCGAGGATTAATCGAACATCTTTCCTCAACTATAACGGTTTAGTTTGCATTTACTGATCAATTTAACAAGTACGAGGTTGTTGTACCTACCTTGAATTTCTGAACAAGTTGACTAATGATGTACAAACACCCTTATCTGTCGGATCAAGCTTATGTACCTTCTTCCATTTGTCTGAAATTACAAAATAACAATGTTATAATTTCATATTTAACCTGCTATGTATATACGCCCACCCTTGGAATAACGATTTTCGTTCGGGAGGGAATGTTTGCAGATTCTATCAGTTGTCTTATGATTTCCCGAAGTTGGGTTTGAACCCTGGGTGTCTTAAAATGAGCTAGTTCATTATCACCCCACCGTCGCTTAAATACTGTGACGTGGGGTGCAAAACTGTAATTCTGTAGGCATACCGTGCTTGTCCAGGAGGTCAATAATCTCCCGCCGCAGATCGACCAGCTTCTGTGACTCATGAATCTTTATGAAAATGACACTTGTGTCAAAACACCCTAGGCCGTCTAAGTCGACGCTCAGCCGATCATTTTCGGAGTAAAAAGAGAACACGTTGTTAATATGGACGAATAGAAAGTAAATATATAAGAACTATTATTTAAAGCTTAAATAAAAAAGCTTAAATTACATTCTCTAGAAAGGCGAAGAATGAATTAATATGAACAAATCCACAAGGGCCGTGAATACCTACGTCCGAGATGACCCCAGACGCGCCTTATTCGACTGCGCCACGACATGGTAAAAAAATGGCAACTTTGCGTGTAACTGCCCTCACAAGGCTCCCACAGCATCTACAGGGAGAAGGCGCGTCTGGGATCGTCCCGGCGTAGGTTCAAACCCTCGTGGATTTGTTCATCTGATGCATCACGTTATTGTGATTTCTGTGTGTAATGAGATAATATTCGTAAGGTAATATGGTTGACATTGTGCAGAACTAATTACCGCATACCATAATACAAGTGAGGTACCTTGATTGTGTCAAGCGTAGGTCTGACATATTAATGAGATTGCGTGGATATAAACAAGAGCTGTCTCGTATGGGCCAATAGGCTTTTGCAATTACTCTCATTCATTTATTCATAACATTTTTAATGGGGTTAATAAGTGCAATGAAGCTAAATTTTGACCGATTGTGGGAGGCATTAAGTACCACGAAATGGACGAGAATTAATCGAACCGTATCCTCAATTCGAGGATTAATCGAACATCTTTCCTCAACTATAACGGTTTAGTTTGCATTTACTGATCAATTTAACAAGTACGAGGTTGTTGTACCTACCTTGAATTTCTGAACAAGTTAACTAATGATGTACACAACACCCTTATCTGTCGGATCAAGCTTATGTACCTTCTTCCATTTGTCTGAAATTACAAAATAACAATGTTATAATTTCATATTTAACCTGCTATGTATATACGCCCACCCTTGGAATAACGATTTTCGTTCGGGAGGGAATGTTTGCAGATTCTATCAGTTGTCTTATGATTTCCCGAAGTTGGGTTTGAACCCTGGGTGTCTTAAAATGAGCTAGTTCATTATCATTCACCCACCGTCGCTTAAATACTGTGACGTGGGGTGCAAAACTGTAATTCTGTAGGCATAGACCGTGCTTGTCCAGGAGGTCAATAATCTCCCGCCGCAGATCGACCAGCTTCTGTGACTCATGAATCTTTATGAAAATGACACTTGTGTCAAAACACCCTAGGCCGTCTAAGTCGACGCTCAGCCGATCATTTTCGGAGTAAAAAGAGAACACGTTGTTAATATGGACGAATAGAAAGTAAATATATAAGAACTATTATTTAAAGCTTAAATAAAAAAGCTTAAATTACATTCTCTAGAAAGGCGAAGAATGAATTAATATGAACAAATCCACAAGGGCCGTGAATAACCTACGTCCGAGATGACCCCAGACGCGCCTTATTCGACTGCGCCACGACATGGTAAAAAAATGGCAACTTTGCGTGTAACTGCCCTCACAAGGCTTCCACAGCATCTACAGGGAGAAGGCGCGTCTGGGATCGTCCCGGGCGTAGGTTCAAACCCTCGTGGATTTGTTCATCTGATGCATCACGTTATTGTGATTTCTGTGTGTAATGAGATAATATTCGTAAGGTAATATGGTTGACATTGTGCAGAACTAATTACCGCATACCATAATACAAGTGAGGTACCTTGATTGTGTCAAGCGTAGGTCTGACATATTAATGAGATTGCGTGGATATAAACAAGAGCAGTCTCGTATGGGCCAATAGGCTTTTTGCAATTACTCTCATTCATTTATTCATAACGTTTTTAATGGGGTTAATAAGTGCAATGAAGCTAAATTTTGACCGATTGTGGGAGGCATTAAGTACCACGAAATGGACGAGAATTAATCGAACCGTATCCTCAATTCGAGGATTAATCGAACATCTTTCCTCAACTATAACGGTTTAGTTTGCATTTACTGATCAATTTAACAAGTACGAGGTTGTTGTACCTACCTTGAATTTCTGAACAAGTTAACTAATGATGTACACAACACCCTTATCTGTCGGATCAAGCTTATGTACCTTCTTCCATTTGTCTGAAATTACAAAATAACAATGTTATAATTTCATATTTAACCTGCTATGTATATACGCCCACCCTTGGAATAACGATTTTCGTTCGGGAGGGAATGTTTGCAGATTCTATCAGTTGTCTTATGATTTCCCGAAGTTGGGTTTGAACCCTGGGTGTCTTAAAATGAGCTAGTTCATTATCATTCACCCACCGTCGCTTAAATACTGTGACGTGGGGTGCAAAACTGTAATTCTGTAGGCATAGACCGTGCTTGTCCAGGAGGTCAATAATCTCCCGCCGCAGATCGACCAGCTTCTGTGACTCATGAATCTTTATGAAAATGACACTTGTGTCAAAACACCCTAGGCCGTCTAAGTCGACGCTCAGCCGATCATTTTCGGAGTAAAAAGAGAACACGTTGTTAATATGGACGAATAGAAAGTAAATATATAAGAACTATTATTTGAAGCTTAAATAAAAAAGCTTAAATTACATTCTCTAGAAAGGCGAAGAATGAATTAATATGAACAAATCCACAAGGGCCGTGAATAACCTACGTCCGAGATGACCCCAGACGCGCCTTATTCGACTGCGCCACGACATGGTAAAAAAATGGCAACTTTGCGTGTAACTGCCCTCACAAGGCTTCCACAGCATCTACAGGGAGAAGGCGCGTCTGGGATCGTCCCGGGCGTAGGTTCAAACCCTCGTGGATTTGTTCATCTGATGCATCACGTTATTGTGATTTCTGTGTGTAATGAGATAATATTCGTAAGGTAATATGGTTGACATTGTGCAGAACTAATTACCGCATACCATAATACAAGTGAGGTACCTTGATTGTGTCAAGCGTAGGTCTGACATATTAATGAGATTGCGTGGATATAAACAAGAGCAGTCTCGTATGGGCCAATAGGCTTTTTGCAATTACTCTCATTCATTTATTCATAACGTTTTTAATGGGGTTAATAAGTGCAATGAAGCTAAATTTTGACCGATTGTGGGAGGCATTAAGTACCACGAAATGGACGAGAATTAATCGAACCGTATCCTCAATTCGAGGATTAATCGAACATCTTTCCTCAACTATAACGGTTTAGTTTGCATTTACTGATCAATTTAACAAGTACGAGGTTGTTGTACCTACCTTGAATTTCTGAACAAGTTAACTAATGATGTACACAACACCCTTATCTGTCGGATCAAGCTTATGTACCTTCTTCCATTTGTCTGAAATTACAAAATAACAATGTTATAATTTCATATTTAACCTGCTATGTATATACGCCCACCCTTGGAATAACGATTTTCGTTCGGGAGGGAATGTTTGCAGATTCTATCAGTTGTCTTATGATTTCCCGAAGTTGGGTTTGAACCCTGGGTGTCTTAAAATGAGCTAGTTCATTATCATTCACCCACCGTCGCTTAAATACTGTGACGTGGGGTGCAAAACTGTAATTCTGTAGGCATAGACCGTGCTTGTCCAGGAGGTCAATAATCTCCCGCCGCAGATCGACCAGCTTCTGTGACTCATGAATCTTTATGAAAATGACACTTGTGTCAAAACACCCTAGGCCGTCTAAGTCGACGCTCAGCCGATCATTTTCGGAGTAAAAAGAGAACACGTTGTTAATATGGACGAATAGAAAGTAAATATATAAGAACTATTATTTGAAGCTTAAATAAAAAAGCTTAAATTACATTCTCTAGAAAGGCGAAGAATGAATTAATATGAACAAATCCACAAGGGCCGTGAATAACCTACGTCCGAGATGACCCCAGACGCGCCTTATTCGACTGCGCCACGACATGGTAAAAAAATGGCAACTTTGCGTGTAACTGCCCTCACAAGGCTTCCACAGCATCTACAGGGAGAAGGCGCGTCTGGGATCGTCCCGGGCGTAGGTTCAAACCCTCGTGGATTTGTTCATCTGATGCATCACGTTATTGTGATTTCTGTGTGTAATGAGATAATATTCGTAAGGTAATATGGTTGACATTGTGCAGAACTAATTACCGCATACCATAATACAAGTGAGGTACCTTGATTGTGTCAAGCGTAGGTCTGACATATTAATGAGATTGCGTGGATATAAACAAGAGCAGTCTCGTATGGGCCAATAGGCTTTTTGCAATTACTCTCATTCATTTATTCATAACGTTTTTAATGGGGTTAATAAGTGCAATGAAGCTAAATTTTGACCGATTGTGGGAGGCATTAAGTACCACGAAATGGACGAGAATTAATCGAACCGTATCCTCAATTCGAGGATTAATCGAACATCTTTCCTCAACTATAACGGTTTAGTTTGCATTTACTGATCAATTTAACAAGTACGAGGTTGTTGTACCTACCTTGAATTTCTGAACAAGTTAACTAATGATGTACACAACACCCTTATCTGTCGGATCAAGCTTATGTACCTTCTTCCATTTGTCTGAAATTACAAAATAACAATGTTATAATTTCATATTTAACCTGCTATGTATATACGCCCACCCTTGGAATAACGATTTTCGTTCGGGAGGGAATGTTTGCAGATTCTATCAGTTGTCTTATGATTTCCCGAAGTTGGGTTTGAACCCTGGGTGTCTTAAAATGAGCTAGTTCATTATCATTCACCCACCGTCGCTTAAATACTGTGACGTGGGGTGCAAAACTGTAATTCTGTAGGCATAGACCGTGCTTGTCCAGGAGGTCAATAATCTCCCGCCGCAGATCGACCAGCTTCTGTGACTCATGAATCTTTATGAAAATGACACTTGTGTCAAAACACCCTAGGCCGTCTAAGTCGACGCTCAGCCGATCATTTTCGGAGTAAAAAGAGAACACGTTGTTAATATGGACGAATAGAAAGTAAATATATAAGAACTATTATTTGAAGCTTAAATAAAAAAGCTTAAATTACATTCTCTAGAAAGGCGAAGAATGAATTAATATGAACAAATCCACAAGGGCCGTGAATAACCTATGTCCGAGATGACCCCAGACGCGCCTTATTCGACTGCGCCACGACATGGTAAAAAAATGGCAACTTTGCGTGTAACTGCCCTCACAAGGCTTCCACAGCATCTACAGGGAGAAGGCGCGTCTGGGATCGTCCCGGGCGTAGGTTCAAACCCTCGTGGATTTGTTCATCTGATGCATCACGTTATTGTGATTTCTGTGTGTAATGAGATAATATTCGTAAGGTAATATGGTTGACATTGTGCAGAACTAATTACCGCATACCATAATACAAGTGAGGTACCTTGATTGTGTCAAGCGTAGGTCTGACATATTAATGAGATTGCGTGGATATAAACAAGAGCAGTCTCGTATGGGCCAATAGGCTTTTTGCAATTACTCTCATTCATTTATTCATAACGTTTTTAATGGGGTTAATAAGTGCAATGAAGCTAAATTTTGACCGATTGTGGGAGGCATTAAGTACCACGAAATGGACGAGAATTAATCGAACCGTATCCTCAATTCGAGGATTAATCGAACATCTTTCCTCAACTATAACGGTTTAGTTTGCATTTACTGATCAATTTAACAAGTACGAGGTTGTTGTACCTACCTTGAATTTCTGAACAAGTTAACTAATGATGTACACAACACCCTTATCTGTCGGATCAAGCTTATGTACCTTCTTCCATTTGTCTGAAATTACAAAATAACAATGTTATAATTTCATATTTAACCTGCTATGTATATACGCCCACCCTTGGAATAACGATTTTCGTTCGGGAGGGAATGTTTGCAGATTCTATCAGTTGTCTTATGATTTCCCGAAGTTGGGTTTGAACCCTGGGTGTCTTAAAATGAGCTAGTTCATTATCATTCACCCACCGTCGCTTAAATACTGTGACGTGGGGTGCAAAACTGTAATTCTGTAGGCATAGACCGTGCTTGTCCAGGAGGTCAATAATCTCCCGCCGCAGATCGACCAGCTTCTGTGACTCATGAATCTTTATGAAAATGACACTTGTGTCAAAACACCCTAGGCCGTCTAAGTCGACGCTCAGCCGATCATTTTCGGAGTAAAAAGAGAACACGTTGTTAATATGGACGAATAGAAAGTAAATATATAAGAACTATTATTTGAAGCTTAAATAAAAAAGCTTAAATTACATTCTCTAGAAAGGCGAAGAATGAATTAATATGAACAAATCCACAAGGGCCGTGAATAACCTATGTCCGAGATGACCCCAGACGCGCCTTATTCGACTGCGCCACGACATGGTAAAAAAATGGCAACTTTGCGTGTAACTGCCCTCACAAGGCTTCCACAGCATCTACAGGGAGAAGGCGCGTCTGGGATCGTCCCGGGCGTAGGTTCAAACCCTCGTGGATTTGTTCATCTGATGCATCACGTTATTGTGATTTCTGTGTGTAATGAGATAATATTCGTAAGGTAATATGGTTGACATTGTGCAGAACTAATTACCGCATACCATAATACAAGTGAGGTACCTTGATTGTGTCAAGCGTAGGTCTGACATATTAATGAGATTGCGTGGATATAAACAAGAGCAGTCTCGTATGGGCCAATAGGCTTTTTGCAATTACTCTCATTCATTTATTCATAACGTTTTTAATGGGGTTAATAAGTGCAATGAAGCTAAATTTTGACCGATTGTGGGAGGCATTAAGTACCACGAAATGGACGAGAATTAATCGAACCGTATCCTCAATTCGAGGATTAATCGAACATCTTTCCTCAACTATAACGGTTTAGTTTGCATTTACTGATCAATTTAACAAGTACGAGGTTGTTGTACCTACCTTGAATTTCTGAACAAGTTAACTAATGATGTACACAACACCCTTATCTGTCGGATCAAGCTTATGTACCTTCTTCCATTTGTCTGAAATTACAAAATAACAATGTTATAATTTCATATTTAACCTGCTATGTATATACGCCCACCCTTGGAATAACGATTTTCGTTCGGGAGGGAATGTTTGCAGATTCTATCAGTTGTCTTATGATTTCCCGAAGTTGGGTTTGAACCCTGGGTGTCTTAAAATGAGCTAGTTCATTATCATTCACCCACCGTCGCTTAAATACTGTGACGTGGGGTGCAAAACTGTAATTCTGTAGGAATAGACCGTGCTTGTCCAGGAGGTCAATAATCTCCCGCCGCAGATCGACCAGCTTCTGTGACTCATGAATCTTTATGAAATGACACTTGTGTCAAAACACCCTAGGCCGTCTAAGTCGACGCTCAGCCGATCATTTTCGGAGTAAAAAGAGAACACGTTGTTAATATGGACGAATAGAAAGTAAATATATAAGAACTATTATTTGAAGCTTAAATAAAAAAGCTTAAATTACATTCTCTAGAAAGGCGAAGAATGAATTAATATGAACAAATCCACAAGGGCCGTGAATAACCTATGTCCGAGATGACCCCAGACGCGCCTTATTCGACTGCGCCACGACATGGTAAAAAAATGGCAACTTTGCGTGTAACTGCCCTAAGAACATAAGAACATAAGAACATAAGAACAAAGGTAACTGCAGAAGGCCTATTGGCCCATACGAGGCAGCTCCTATTTATAACCACCCAATCCCACTCATATATATGTCCAACCCATGCTTAAAACAATCGAGGGACCCCACCTCCACAATGTTACGCGGCAATTGGTTCCACAAATCAACAACCCTGTTACTGAACCAGTATTTACCCAAGTCTTTCCTAAATCTAAACTTATCCAATTTATACCCATTGTTTCGCGTTCTGTCCTGTGTTGATACTTTCAATACCCTATTAATATCCCCTTTGTTGTGTCCATTCATCCACTTGTAAACCTCTATCATGTCACCCCTAACTCTTCGCCTTTCCAGTGAATGCAAATTAAGCTTTGTTAATCTTTCTTCATATGAAAGATTTCTAATTTGGGGAATTAACTTAGTCATCCTACGCTGGACAGGTTCAAGTGAATTTATATCCATTCTATAATATGGCGACCAAAACTGAACTGCATAATCTAAATGGGGCCTAACCAGAGCAAGATATAGCTTGAGAACCACACCAGGTGTCTTGTTACTTACGCTGCGATTAATAAATCCGAGTGTCCGATTTGCCTTATTACGAACATTTATGCATTGATCCTTTTGTTTTAAATTCTTACTAATTATAACTCCCAGATCCCTTTCGCAATCCGACTTCGCAATCTCAACACCATCTAGCTCGTATCTTGTAACTCGACTGCGCCACGACATGGTAAAAAAATGGCAACTTTGCGTGTAACTGCCCTCACAAGGCTTCCACAGCATCTACAGGGAGAAGGCGCGTCTGGGATCGTCCCGAGCGTAGGTTCAAACCCTCGTGGATTTGTTCATCTGATGCATCACGTTATTGTGATTTCTGTGTGTAATGAGATAATATTCGTAAGGTAATATGGTTGACATTGTGCAGAACTAATTACCGCATACCATAATACAAGTGAGGTACCTTGATTGTGTCAAGCGTAGGTCTGACATATTAATGAGATTGCGTGGATATAAACAAGAGCAGTCTCGTATAGGCCAATAGGCTTTTTGCAATTACTCTCATTCATTTATTCATAACGTTTTTAATGGGGTTAATAAGTGCAATGAAGCTAAATTTTGACCGATTGTGGGAGGCATTAAGTACCACGAAATGGACGAGAATTAATCGAACCGTATCCTCAATTCGAGGATTAATCGAACATCTTTCCTCAACTATAACGGTTTAGTTTGCATTTACTGATCAATTTAACAAGTACGAGGTTGTTGTACCTACCTTGAATTTCTGAACAAGTTAACTAATGATGTACACAACACCCTTATCTGTCGGATCAAGCATATGTACCTTCTTCCATTTGTCTGAAATTACAAAATAACAATGTTATAATTTCATATTTAACCTGCTATGTATATACGCCCACCCTTGGAATAACGATTTTCGTTCGGGAGGGAATGTTTGCAGATTCTATCAGTTGTCTTATGATTTCCCGAAGTTGGGTTTGAACCCTGGGTGTCTTAAAATGAGCTAGTTCATTATCATTCACCCACCGTCGCTTAAATACTGTGACGTGGGGTGCAAAACTGTAATTCTGTAGGAATAGACCGTGCTTGTCCAGGAGGTCAATAATCTCCCGCCGCAGATCGACCAGCTTCTGTGACTCATGAATCTTTATGAAAATGACACTTGTGTCAAAACACCCTAGGCCGTCTAAGTCGACGCTCAGCCGATCATTTTCGGAGTAAAAAGAGAACACGTTGTTAATATGTAATAACCCCCACTACACGGAATGCGACACGAAATGGGGTGCCATGGCAGACCCAGCACTCAGACCAGCCATGCCGAAAGCCAAGAAACAATCCAGTTGGGACAGCCCCATTGCAGACAAAGAAGCCACAGCTTTGCTGGAGGCAGCAACAACCCCCAGTGATCGTGCACGCCTCACAGCTGTGCAGGCTCCCCATGCAGGGGACTTCCTTTTGGCAGTCCCTCTGTCTGCGACAGGCACACGTCTTGATCCGCAGGAGCTCCGTATTGCAGTCGCTCTCCGTCTTGCTGCCCCTATCCACACTGTTCATAGGTGTATTTGCGGCGAGGCAGATGCTGACGAATATGGATTGCATGGCCTGCACTGTGGAAAATCTGGTGGTTGGTACACTAGACACGACGAAGTAAACGACATCATTAAAAGAAGCCTTGCCTCTGCCCAGTGTCCAGCGGAGAGAGAGCCCCGCAACCTTCTGAACCGTGACTCTGTTAGCTTTGCCGGCCGACCAGACGGAATCACACTGCGTCCGTGGAAGGGTGGCAGACAGTTGGCATGGGACTATACTTGCGTATCCACCCTGGCAGCCACATACATCAACCTCTCTGCCGGCACAGCAGGAGCCGCGGCGACACACAGAGAAAGAGACAAGTCAGCCAAGTATAGGCAATTAGATCATCGGTACAACTTCGTTCCAATAGGGTCTGAGACCCTAGGCCCATGGGGAGAGAGTGCATGAAGGTTTCTAAAGGATCTTGGTTCCAAGCTCATTGACACCACAAGAGACCCTAGAGCGGCAAGTTTTCTCTTTCAGCGCCTCAGTGTCGCGATCCAGAGGGGGAATGCTCGCTGCATCCTCGGTTCCTGCCCAACGTCGGAGGAGTTCGAGGAAATCTACAGCCTCTAGGAAGTGAACTATTTTTGTGTCCTCTTAATGCTCAGTTTTTGTATACAATCAGATATGTAACTGTATAACCTTGCTTAATAAAGTGTACACCATAAAAAAGGGGGGTGGTAGGAGAAGCGAACACCCTCATGTATTCAGAGTTAAATGGCAAGTTTTTCCCTGAATGCTCTGTGTTCCCTTCTCTGAGGCTGTGGGTCCCTATAATTGCACCAGAGGTGGTACCCCCCTATATATATATATATATATATATATATATATATATATATATATATATATATATATATATATATATATATATATATATTATATATATATATATATATATATATATATATATATATATATATATATATATATATATATATATATATATATATATATATATATATATATATATATATATATATATATATATATATATATGTGTGTGTGTGTATATCACGAAAATAAACACGTGATTAAAAATGTGACAATGTCAGACCACGGAGGAAAAATGAAACAGGAATTTCCTTAAGTACTTTCGTATATTAATACATCTTCAGAAGGAGTGAATTTTACAGATCGAGTGCTGGACATAAATAGGCAGGAGAGAAAGGTAAAGTGAGGTGAGGTACAATCGATTAAGTCACCCAAGAGATGGCACGGGCATGAATAACCCGTAAAGGTAATTATAGCATACAATAGTAAATATATACAATGAATTAGTGAGACAAATGTGCTCCAATGATCCTACTTAAATCGCCCTTTAATTGATCTTTTAAAAATGGATCTAAGTTATATAGACCACTGCTAATGTTCAAATTACTTTCTTTTGTGATCTGTATCAAAGCAGATTCAATTATGTTTCTGTTATAGGTGCTTTTACAATTTGTTATTGAAGAAGCCATCTCCCAATCAATTCGGTGAGCATCTTCTGACAAATGAACAAACAGAGCATTAGACAATTGGCCCTGTCTTACAGAGTATTTATGTTGCGATATTCTACATTTCAAATCTTTAGATGTTTGCCCAACATAGAACTTATTACAGTCTTTACAAGGTATTTTATAAATGACACAATTATCACTACGAGGGCTGTTCCTAACTAATAGCTTACCAACAGTGTTTTCGTAGCTAAACATTACATGTATGTTAAAAAGTTTCAAAGCCTTGGCAATATTCTCAAACCCAGAGAAATATGGTAAACATAACACATTCTTTGGGCGAATTCTTTCACTGCATATATTATTATAATATGTACGACGTGCTTTGTTACGGCAAACTTCCAAAAAACTCAGTGGGTAACAAAGCTTGAGACCAATCGAATCAATATTCTTAAACTCTTCGTCTAAGAATTCTGGACTCACAACTCTAAGAGCTCTTAGATACATTGAAGAAAAAATTGACTTTTTCACATTGTATCTATGCCCTGAAAAATAATGAACATAAGATAGATTATTCGTAGGTTTTCTGTAAACACTAAACTTTAGTGAAGAATCTTCCCTATGAATAAGAACATCTAAGAAAGGCAAACATTTATCAATTTCAGTCTCCATAGTACTTAAGGAAATTCCTGTTTCATTTTTCCTCCGTGGTCTGACATTGTCATATATATATATATATATATATATATATATATATATATATATATATATATATATATATATATATATATATATATATATATATATATATATATATATATATATATGAATGAAAACTCACACCCCAGAAGTGACTCGAACCCATACTCCCAGGAGCAACGCAACTGGTATGTACAAGACGCCTTAAACCACTTGACCATCACGACCGGACAAAATGAGGTGATAGCCGAAGCTATTTGAACCACCTCACCGCTGGCACTCGGATGGTTATCTTGGGCATAGCATTTTACCAAATCACCTCATTCTTTGGGGCACACGTGAGGAACACAAATGCGAACAAGCCTGAATGGTCCCCAGGACTATATGTGAATGAAAACTCACACCCCAGAAGTGACTCGAACCCATACTCCCAGGAGCAACGCAACTGGTATGTACAAGACGCCTTAAACCACTTGACCATCACGACCGGACAAAATGAGGTGATAGCCGAAGCTATTTGAACCACCTCACCGCCGGCACTCGGATGGTTATCTTGGGCAAAGCATTTTACCAAATCACCTCATTCTTTGGGGCACACGTGAGGAACACAAATGCGAACAAGCCTGAATGGTCCCCAGGACTATATGCGAATGAAAACTCACACCCCAGAAGTGACTCGAACCCATACTCCCAGGAGCAACGCAACTGGTATGTACAAGACGCCTTAAACCACTTGACCATCACGACCGGACAAAATGAGGTGATAGCCGAAGCTATTTGAACCACCTCACCGCCGGCACTTGGATGGTTATCTTGGGCATAGCATTTTACCAAATCATCTCATTCTTTGGGGCACACGTGAGGAACACAAATGCGAACAAGCCTGAATGGTCCCCAGGACTATATGCGAATGAAAACTCACACCCCAGAAGTGACTCGAACCCATACTCCCAGGAGCAACGCAACTGGTATGTACAAGACGCCTTAAACCACTTGACCATCACGACCGGACAAAATGAGGTGATAGCCGAAGCTATTTGAACCACCTCACCGCCGGCACTCGGATGGTTATCTTGGGCATAGCATTTTACCAAATCACCTCATTCTTTGGGGCACACGTGAGGTGCCCCAAAGAATGAGGTGATTTGGTAAAATGTGGCAGTAAACTAGGCGGCCTTGGAAGGGTTCGAAATTACTAGAGATGAGGTCAAGAGACACATGTTGAATCTGGACTTCCGTCTGTTGTCTCAGACGGAATCTCACCATGGGTACTGAAAGAGTGTGCAGATGTACTTTGCTTGCCACTCTCTGTGATATATGGTAGGTCACTGGAGATGGGAGACGTACCAGAAATATGGAACACGGCTAATGTAGTCCCAATATACAAAATGGATGACTGGCAAGAGGCATTGAACTACAGGTCAGTGTCCTTAACTTGTATACCATGCAAGGTGACGGAGAAGGTCTTGAGAAAAAACCTAGTATCACATCTGGAAAGAAGGGACTTCGTGACACACCATCATGGGTCCAGGAATGGTAAATCTTGCCTCACTGGTTTAACAGATTTTTACGATCAGGTGACAAAGATTGTGACAAGAAAGGTGACAAGAAAGAGAAACTTGGGCATTCTGCATTTTCTTGGACTGGCAGAAAACCTATGACACAATACCCCATAAGAGGCTGGTGCATAAGTTGGAGAAACAGTCAAGAGTAACTGGTAGGGTGTTCCAATGGATAAAGGAGTACCTAAGTAATAGGAAGTTCTGAGAGTTATAGCCTGGTCGAGGGCCAGGCTATAACTGTTACTGTTCTGAGAGTTATAGCCTGGTCGAGGGCCGGACCGTGGGGACGCTAAGCCCAGAAATCATCTAAAGAAACATCAAGACAGGAGGACAGCATGAAGCTTTAAGATGACATGGACAAACTGAAGGAATGGTCAAACAGATGGTTGTTAGAATTTAACCCGAGCAAATGTAATTTAATGAAGAAGGGTGTAGGAAGAAGGAGGCCAGATACAAGGTACCATTTAAGAGATTAAATTCTTCTTGTATCAGAGAGATAGAAAGACCAGGAGGTTGATATCACGCCAGACCTGTCCTCCGAAGCCCATATCAAGAGGATAACATCATCGGCATATGCCAGGTTGGCCAACATAAGAACGGCCTTTGGAAACTTGTGCAAGGAATCATTCA
>WNGS01168612.1:77085-94852 GCA_020271785.1 Procambarus virginalis | reverse complement strand
TTTTGGTTTTAACAAGTTTCACAAACATTCTTAAGCTAGGTAAAAGTCCTCTTAATAGACAAAGGTTATATACTCTATATTCTCTTAACAAAATGAGGTAAACCATAGCTAATTGATTAAATTTTAAAACGACTGCTGTGTGATTAACCGTTCCACGACAGCTCAAGTGTCAACTTGATATTGAAATTGACCGTTCGACCAAAGCAGGTGGGACAAAATTGCACAATTATTATCGTAGATAAATTATTCTGGCAGTTATAAGGCGATTCTTGTGAACGATAAGATTTCAATTCTTGAAACACGGACCAAAGACTTATAATCTAGCAAGCGTCACCCTCCCCCCCCGACAAATCCTGTGTGAATGAAACTAGCCGTCCTGAGGCAGTGTCGTCCACGCTGCTGCCAACCCCAGAGACGCCTTAATTAACATTAACGTCCAGTGTAACCAAGTACTATATTGTCCATTATACGTAAATATTAATCTATACTATGTATTGGTCTGATAGTTGTTGAATGAAATTATTGCACGTGAGTGTTACCTGTCTCGCTCGCCTAATAAATAATAATAATATAGGTCACATTAAAGAACTATTTTAATTAGTGTGTTAAAATGTATGAGCTGTTGTGGGTCAGTGCACGAACGAGCATAGACTGAGGACAAGTTTTTTTTTTTTATTTTTATTTTTACATGCAAAGCATGCAATTTAAATACAATAAAAACAATACAAACAATACAGAATACATAACAGAACAAAATAAAACAATAGACCACCGGCCAGAAGGGCCGATAGCATAGCACAACAAAACAAACACAATAAACGCATAGAAAAATACAGTATACATCAAGGCACAAAATATAATACAATGGCAAACTAGCAATCACAGGAACTTCACAAAACAAACCTTCATCAAACAAAACATACATCAAGAGGCATAACAGGAAACATAACCGGACAAACACAATAAATACCAAACAAAACATAGAACAAACACGTACAACAGGTAAAGCAATAAATAAAATAAAATAAATATGTTTATTCAGGAAAGGTACATACATAGAGAGATTTTACATAAGTGGATCGATTTATAGATAGAGCTAGTACATACAATGCCTAAAGCCACTATTACGCAATGCGTTTCGGGCAAGAAAACATTAATATCTAAAACTTAATGCTAATTGAACAAAAAGAATAAAATGTTTTGAGAACAGATACAAATAAAGGTACAAAAAAAAGGGGGAACATGACTGAAAAGCAGCACAAATACAATATGTAGACAAACAGCGTTGAATAAGAAAAAAAAAATAAGACATGGGTTGACAATAGAGGGGTAAGGTAGGTTACAGGGAGTTTATCAGGTAGTGTTTAGTTTTAATCTTAAACTGGTTGAGAGAGGTACAGTCTTTAACATGGTTGGGAAGGTCATTCCACATTCTGGGTCCCTTGATTTGTAGAGCATTTCTAGTTTGGTTAAGTCGTACTCTTGGAATATCAAAACTGTATTATTTCTGGTGTGGTGCTCATGGGTCTGTTACAGCTTTCAATGAAGCTTTTGAGGTCAGGATTGGCATTACAGTTCAGCGTTTTATATATGTATAATACACATGAGAGAATGTGCAGTGACTTAAGATCTAACATATTGAGAGATTTGAGTAGGGGTACCGAGTGATGGCTGGGGCCAGAGTTGGATATTGTCCTAATAGCAGCTTTGTGTTGAGTAATTAGAGGACGTAAATGATTTTGGGTAGTAGAACCCCAAGCACAAATACCATAGTTGAGATATGGATAAATGAGGGAGTAATAGAGAGTAATATGAAAACACAATATGAAAACACCAGGTCAAACGTACAGCACAAAAACAATACAGGAATAAAAACACTCACACCAAACCATCCGCCCCGTAACAAAGGGCGAGGCCAAAATAAACAATAATAGAAACAAGCAAAACACGCACACCAGAAAACAAAACAGGTACAAGTAACAACACACATGCACTGGCCTGAAGGACCGAGAATAAACACAACATAAAGTACATCAAGAAACATAAGACACTTCAGCACAAAACAAATCAATACAAATTTATATAAAGACACTAAATACCGGCCTGAAGGGCCGACAACAAAAACACAACAATGAACAGAAACATAATGAAACACAGGAAAAAGAAACATCAATACCAGAAATACAACAAAACAACGGTTATGAGAACAAACATAACACCAGCCTGAAGGGCGCACAATGCGTACAACACATTGCAAAACAAACCACAGGTCCAAGCACACAGCAAGCACACAGACTACTCAAGTGTCTCATACTTATCCGGCCACTCCGCCGCCGGGAATCGAACACAATATGCCTCCCAAAGTAACATGATGTCCTCCGAAACAGGTACATTTTGAACCGTACGAGGATCAGGCATCAACTCCGGCACACCCACAATAAAACACCGAGCCCACGGAACCCAGATGGAAGAAGGGCACCACGGAACAGGACGCACGCATTCAACAATTTCAAACCGCAAAGGATTCTTATCACACGCTACTCCGGAGGCCAATATGAGAGGGAAAGGCTCCTTCCCACGAGGCCGGGCAATGGGCAGCGCATTGGGAGCCTCCTCGGCTGCCTCACAGGGCCCTGCGCCAACCACCGGACGTTGAACCTGCAGGGACCCCCCACGCTTGGCATCCTTCTTCAGCACCAGCTTGACGCCACGGCTCGCACCAGAACCCTCACCACCCACGTCTGTAGGAGCAAGCACCTTCCACTGCGGAGAACCATCTGCAGGAGAAATAACAGGAGGTAAATCAGGCACACAACCATCGTCAACAGCAGACACATGCACGTCAGCAACCACCAGTGACGTAGAGCGCAAAGCACCAGGAACCGCCACATAATCGCTCGAAGCTCCACCTGCGTCGAAGTCCTCCACATCAGCCCAAGCAGTAGAAGAACGCCTGGAACGCTTGGACACCGGCTTCACATCCTCACAGCCAGAGGCTGACCCAGAACCACGGGCTTCACAAGCCGTGCGAACCGACGCCCGTCGCAGTACGGCAGCAGCTTCAACCACAGGGGGAACCGGGCCGCACACAACAGGATGCTCTGCAGCCCCCACAGCACTCGGCACAACCGTAACACCAAGCGAGGGCGCAGGCCCCGACGCATCAGCAGGAGACGAGGCAGATGAAGACGACTCGCAGAGACCATCCGGAAGACCCTCGGGAACAACTGGCACAGCGAAGTGACCAGCGACAGGAGCCACTGCAACACCCAGAGGAGGGACAGCAACCACCGGGGGCATGTCGGGTGACGCAGGGGGGGCTGCATCAGCAGCAAACGGGACCTGCCCATCCTCATCGCCGGAATCCACTCCCTGAGGGAGCGGCGGGAAATCCTCTTCCCGGAAGAAGTTGACAGGTGCAGCAGGGGCCTCAGAGCACCCGGTAGCCTGATGCCCTAACTGGCCACATCGAAAACAGGTACGGGGCTGCCTGGCATAATACACCCGAATGTAGTAACCCAGCAGCCGGACAGAAGATGGGATATCCGACCGCAGGCGCATACCTAAGGTATGGATGTTCGTCCGCTTCCCAGCATACTTCCCTGAGGAAAGCGTGTTCACCCGCACACTGATGACAGTACCATACCTCCCAAAAAAGCGCCGGAGAAGGTCTTCAGGGAACTCTAGGGGCGCACCGTGCACACTTACATACGTCAGGGCACCACTGCGGTCCGAAACTGCAACAGAGCCGGCGCCATCCGGCAACTACAACGAACGCCCTTCGTACCGGCGTAGGAAGTCCCGATACACCACCTCCCTCACGAACTTGACAATCACTCGGTGGGCCATAACAAGCTCAACTCCGTAGACATCCTCCACGGGACACGAAGCATGTCACACATCACTAACTCAACGGCTGGATAACCAGCCTTACCAGAGAACTCCAGACCCACGGAATTCTGATGCAGAACAGGAGGAAGTTGGAGGCCCTCCATGTCAGTACCGCCACGTCAGCCAGCCGGGCAATAACTCTGGGAGGGCAGCGACGCCCCACCACCTGGCGACCAAACAGCTAACAACCCCAGCAGTCACGGAGGGACACGTCCGCACTCCACGGCTGCTCAGGGTCAACTTAGGACAAGTTAAATGTGAAGCGTTCTTCACGTTCATGTTGGCTGCCGTGTTAACGACCACTTGGCCGTTGTTGAGAACGGTCATGTTTGGCTGCCGTGTTAACGACCACTTGGCCGTTGTTGAGAACGGTCATGTTTGGCTGCGGATTAACGACCACTTGGCCGTTGTTGAGAACGGTCATGTTTGGCTGCCGGGTTGACGACCACTTGGCCGTTGGTGAGAACGGTCATGTTTGGCTGCCGGGTTGACGACCACTTGCCGTTGTTGAGAACGGTCATGTTTGGCTGCCGGGTTTGACGACCACTTGGCCGTTGTTGAGAACGGTCATGTTGGCTGCCGTGTTAACGACCACTTGGCCGTTGTTGAGAACGTCATGTTTGGCTGCCGGATTAACGACCACTTGGCCGTTGTTGAGAACGGTCATGTTTGGCTGCCGGGTTAACGACCACTTGGCCGTTGTTGAGAACGGTCATGTTTGGCTGCCGGGTTGACGACCACTTGGCCGTTGGTTGAGAACGGTCATGTTTGGCTGCCGGGTTGACGACCACTTGGCCGTTGTTGAGAACGGTCATGTTTGGCTGCCGGGTTGACGACCACTTGGCCGTTGGTGAGAACGTTCATGTTGGCTGCCGGGTTGACGACCACTTGGCCGTTGTTGAGAACGGTCATGTTTGGCTGTCGGGTTGACGACCACTTGGCCGTTGTTGAGAACGGGCTGTGAATGAGTCAAGTCTGAGGTTGGGTTTTGTCATTCTCTGGTAAGTCCGCTTTATAGATGAACCAAATTCTGACCTGATAGTCTTGCGGGATGTTTCTCAAACTTTATGTAAAGATGTTCAATATAGTATTTTGATCAATTTAGTATATTGATGCATTTAATGTGTAATTTCAGGTATGTACGAGGGTACATCAGTACAACAGCACTGCAGGTATAGTCAACTAGACACAAGAAATTGGTCTTTTGCATGCTACTGCAGGTATGAAGGGATTAAGGTTACTTGGAAAAACTTTTCAAATCGCATTTGGTCATTGTGTAGTATATACATATTCTCACCCAAGTACAATAGGTGAAGGGAACACTTAATAGTTTTAATAGTTTAACACTATACCTTGAAGCGGTGATCCTCTAATAGGTATAGTCTAAAGTACTCTATGCTTTAACCACTTGAGTGGTAAACAATTCTTCTGACCCATTATTTGAACATTTAGTTGTTCCAATCATTCCAATCCTCGTCCCCTCCCCCCCCCTCTCCATCCATACTTCTGTTAGTCTGTCTAATATCGCACAAGTCCAATCAAATGTGTATAAATAAAAATACCCAAGAGGGTGATGCTTCTGCTGGAGTTAGGGGAGATTGGCAAGATGAAAGTCTTAGCGTGAGGGGAAAGTACCGGGGAAAAACCTAGCAAGTTGAATATACGCCGGACAGTTTTGGGAGGCTGAGCACTTACAGCTCCGTGGCCATCTGTCATGACCTCATGAACCCAGCATCGCTGGTCAAAGCCTGGCCAATTTCAATCAAGAGTCTAAGGGGAATGAATAAAAAGGCTGGTTACAACAATGCCAGTTTACTGGGGCATATAATTAGGTCACCGTAGAACTAATATATACATAACTGATGCACTAAAGCTGATACTTTCATCAGAAAGAAGAGCTTCAACACATGGCTTAACTTGTCACACAGATCAGTTGTCACTAGACTAGCAAATCGGATATCAATTTAGTGTCATACTCGGTCAACTATCAAATCAATTAACCTACACATCAGTTAACAACTCTCTAACAAATTAATATTGAATCGGCTATAATATCAGTAACGGCTAATACATAGGCATAGCTGACGCCAGGCTCCAACCCGGCGCAGTGGTACACTATCCTACATAACAGTTGGGAAGGGGGACACTTACAGGTGGGCAAAGGAATCTGTCACATTCTGTAACACTATAACAATACTCTATATTCCATAAGTACCCACAATCACCTACCATATCTGACCTACTGATAACTCGGTTAGCCTGATCCATTTACATAGCATTACTCTCGGAAACTCAACATTAAGAAATAAATGCACATTAGAAGATAATATACTATACAACCAGAGGACTAGACGTATGAGGTCTGCTTCTCTCCTCTCGGGGAAATCAGGGGAGTAGTGACGTGCCAACGGCCTGGACGGCTGAGAATGACTGTTGCCAACATGGCAAGTCACTCCACCCTTCGTTCCACGAATAACAGAATAACGAAGTGGGCATATTTACAAGAAGTCCATACAACTGTACATAATAATGTATAATATATATACAAAACCTTAAAGTACTTAATGTCAGTGTGAACACATAAGGAAGTCATTTTTTATATACAGTTGGTACACCTGCTGGAGAAGTTTACCAAACGTCAGGGGGGATAATGGAATTCCTGGAGTTACGCGGTCACCTATTGTTATAACTTATTCACCGTATATACATACCTCCAGTATGTGTGTGTGAATGAACCTAAACTTATGTTATTCTGTACAATAATATTTCTGCAATAGTAAGCTAACGAAAAATAAGTGACTGAGCTTATGACCTCCACATACACTTAACACCGATATTTACACGATATTATGTGGGGTCATAACATCCCTCCATAGCAAGAAAATGGGTAAAAAGAGACACGGTGTACACATTCTCCTGCCACGGACAGCAAATAAATATCCCTCCATTACAAGAGATGATTACATTCTCTTGCCATGGATGGTGCATGCACCCCATGTAGTGCATGCATCAACTACTGCCTCAATAGCACAGTATACAAAAGTACTAAGGTATAGGTAATTTAACCATTACAATATATCAACTAATTAAAGCAGGAAATTTTAGGATGCATTTTTCAAATGCAAGGTTTCCTCAAGGAAAACACCTGGATAAAATGACAGCCAGAACAAACAATGACCACCGTAAAATTTTCTGAGTATACCTGGTTGATGGGGCTCTGGGAGTTCTTCTACTCCCCAAGCCCGGCCCGAGGCCAGGCTTGACTTGAGTTTGGTCCACTAGGCTGTTGCTTGGAGCAGCCCGCAGGCCCACATACCCACCACAGCCCGGTTGGTCCAGCACTCCTTGGAGGAATTAATCTAGTTTCCTCTTGAAGATGTCCACGGTTGTTCCGGCAATATTTCTTATGCTCGCTGGGAGGACGTTGAACAACCGTGGACCTCTGATGTTTATACAGTGTTCTCTGATTGTGCCTATGGCACTCCTGCTCTTCATTGGTTCTATTCTGCATTTTCTTCCATATCGTTCACTCCAGTACGTTGTTATTTTACTGTGTAGATTTGGTACTTGGCCCTCCAGTATCTTCCAGGTGTATATTATTTGATCTCTCTCGTCTTCTTTCTGGTGAGTACATTTGGAGGGCTTTGAGGCGATCCCAATAATTTAGGTTCTTTATCGCGTCTATGCGTGCCGTATATATTCTCTGTATTCAATCTATTTCAGCAATCTCTCCTGCTCTGAAGGGGGAAGTGAGTACTGAGCAATACTCAAGACGGGACAACACAAGTGACTTGAAGAGTACAACCCTTGTGATGGGATCCCTGGATTTGAAAGTTCTCGTAATCCATCCTATCATTTTTCTGGCTGACGCAATATTTGCTTGGTTATGCTCCCTAAACGTAAGGTCGTCAGACATCATTATTCCTTTACATGCTGTTTTCCTACTTTGGGCACATTTGATTGTGTTTTGTACCCTGTATTATGTTTAAGGTCCTCATTTTTACCGTACCTGAGTACCTGGAATTTATCCCTGTTAAACATCATGTTATTTTCTGATGCCCAGTCGAAAACTTTATTAATATCAGCTTGAAGTTTTTCAATGTCTTCAACCGAGGTAATTTTCATACTGATTTTTGTGTCATCTGCAAAGGATGATACAAAACTGTGACTTGTATTTTTGTATTTTGAAGCGGGTGACTGTCCTGCACCACACATGTCAATGACCTAGAGCCTTTAAATGCCTTCAAGCAATTTGCGTGTAGGACTAGAATAGTATGCACCTTCATCCTATCCAGAAATATCAAAGGGTTTATAGTGACCAATCTTTTCAATACATTTTTCGAGCAAAGGTAATGGAATCAACTACAGTTTTCTTATTTAACTGCCTATAATCCGTACAAAGCAAGGGGAACACCAAGAACTCTGGCTAGGCTTTACCAGTCCATGCTCTAGAAGGAACTCCACTTCCTAATAATATCCTTTTTTTCTGGTGATAAACGATATGGATGCATACGAATCGAGATAGTGTCGGTTAGCCTTATATCGTGGCTTAATACATGGGTTTGGGTAGGCACGATCCATGAACGAAGTTTTCGTACTGGCTTAATAAGATCCTCATTTCTCCCTGTTTCTCCTCATCCAAATGTTTCAACATTGCCTCAAAACTAGAATGGAAAAAATGTAGGATTAGGTACGTCTAGAGAGATATGGTCTCACGGGTGACTGTGTCCTGCACCACATATTAGTGGCCTAGAGCCTTTAAATGCCTTTAAGCAATTTAAGTGTAGGACTAGAATCTTGGAAGGGTCCTGCAGACTTTTGCCTTTTATAAGTTAAGTCTGAGCATTTACACAACTTCAAATGGACTATCAAATTGATACTCACATGCCATGGTTTGGAATGAATGTCACTCAACATCCGACTTCCCTCAGGGAGAGAGACATTTCCCATCATTCTCTCCTGCAGCAACTGTAGTGGGATCCTCATTTGATGTCCAAACACTAACTGAACCGGAGAACATCCTAAAGAATGTCGTAAGCGATTACGAGCTGCGAATAAAATAGAGGGCATGTCTTCATCCCAATTTCGGCCGAAGTCTTCGTCAACAGTCCGTAACTTCTGCTTCATGGTCTGATGAAATCTTTCGAGAACACCGTGACTCTGGGGGGGGGGGGGGTGATACGTGCTGGATAATATATGTTCTACGTGGAATTTCTCGCAAAATTGTCGTAACTCTGCTGAACGAAAATTACTACCGTTGTCGGTCTATCATACGAGGGAGTCCGAACAAGGGTAAAAAATTTGACTAGATGATGGATGACTGTCTTGGCTCTGATATTACGTACAGGATAAGCTTCAACGAATCTGGTTGTAACGCACATAAGTTATTATGTTGACATGATCTGACTGGTCCAACTTAAAGGTCCTACACAATCTAGTACGATGAGAGAACGTTCACGTGGAATGACAATTGAATGTAAGGGAGCTTTTGGAACAACTTGGTTGGGCTTTCCAACCACTAGACAGGTTTCACACGGTCTACAATATCTGGAAATGTCTTTCTTCAGACTGGGCCAGTGAAAGAATTTGGTTACCTGGTACAACATGCGACTTATCCCTTGGTGTCCGCTTAAGGGATCGTCATGAGCGGCTGTGAGGACTTGTTCCCTATATTCTTTTGGAACTACGAGCTGGGTAACCTTCTCACAGTCGTCTGAAGAGGGAGATAACTTTGACTTCCATCGTCTGAGCCACATCTTATTACCGAAGAAATAAGCAACATCCTCTGTCAGAGGCTCTTCCTCTGGAACAACTTCGGAAAAACATGTTCGTAAACTGGGATCACTTTTCTGGAGTTGAGCTAATGTGTGGGATTTAACCGTAGAAATAGGAGCATCGGTAGTCACAGAAGGTACAACTTCATCACTTGGCACAACATCCTTAACTACACTAACCTCATCCAAATGCGCCATAAACGTATCTGTTAAGTCGATGTCAGGTTCTGTCGTTGGAGGTTTTCCAGCCATCCATCTGGTTGTAGATTTGGAAACATCAATCTGAGACTTGGCAGCTTGAGATCTGGTGACGGCGCAGGCGGGATGCATCACTGGAGAAACCTCACTATTTTCTGAGAAAACTTTACCTGGATCACTTATCAGAATGGGAAGATGACTATTCATTGAGGTGCCCGCAATGTTATTCCCTAGAATTATATCTACCCCAGGTATGGGCAAGGCATCGCACACACCTACAGTACATAGATCAGGAGTATAGGTGGATGAAATATATACATGCATAAGAGAGACATGTTGCACAATCCCTGCTATTTCCTGTTTTTAAGCATAACTTCGTCCAGGTCAATCTTCTTGACTTTGGACAACATACGAGACAACATCAAGGTTAGCAATGCACCAGTCTCCCTGAAGAGCATTACAGATACACATTTTCAACTCGTACCATTTTAGCATGTATCATAAAAGGGTCAAAGCTAGCGAACCATGTGGGTTTGCCCTTATCAAAATTTTCCGAATGATGACCTTGCCTTCGTTTACTCTCAATCAAAGCATTTGTGCGTAATTCTTGGTGTAATCTAAAGCAATTACGGACAACTTGTCCATTTCTATGACAAAATGTTCATTGGTTTATACCAGTCGAACTTTTCGACTTTGCGGTGGCTCTATTTGGGTTAAGAGTTGCCTTAGATTTACCAGATCCCTGGTCTTCCCTGGCTGTAAGAGCTGACTTAGCATTATATTGACTACTCCCTGATTTCCCAGAAGTATTTTGTCTTGAAGTGAAACCTTTAGGTGCCATATGATAGTTACTATAAGAGATCCTATGAATGGTCTCATGCTCATCTGCCAACATAGCTAGGTCATGAACATATTTGTATTCACGTTTACCTGTGGCTAGTGCCACGGTCAACTTCTCAGGCAAACAAGACAAGAGTTCCTCTATTAATATGAGCTGTTTAAGTGAAACAAAATAGAGAATTATTACTATTTAACCACCTGTCAAAGTATGACTTTTAATCGAGCATAATCGGTAAGAGTGATCAGCTGTACGTTTAAGACCCTTACCTTTTGTCTTAAGGCTTCTGTATTTAATTCATATACTTGCAAAATCCATTTCTTTACAGTAGGGTAGTGAAAACTATCCTCAAAAGGGAGGGCGGCAAAAATCTCCTGCGTTTTCCCTCGCAACTGACCTTGCATCATGGTTACCCAAGAATCGTCTGGCCATTTCATACTAGTAGCGACTATGGCAAAGTACAGAAAAAATAGCTCTGGGTCCTTCTCGTTAAATTGGGGCAACTCTAAACCTTCAGGGAGATTAAGTCCACTAATTGACGAACTACCTCCTAGCTTCTTAAGAAGCTCCTAGCTTCCTATATTCTAGCTTAATCTGCGCCTCAGCCATTTGTTGTTTAATTAACTGCTTAGTTTCTTCTTCTTTACTATGTTTAGCGTCTTCTTTACTATGTTTAGCGTCTTCTTTACTGTTTAGCTAACTCTAACTCTGCTTCTCTCTGCTTAGTCTCTTCTACACTCTTCATTTTCTCAAGCTCAATCTGCTTGAACTGGAGATCTAATTTGTGCATTTTAAGTTTAGCAGCATCTTCATCCTCATCAGGATATTGCTCTAAAACTTCATCCAATTTACCGTCTTCTACTAGATGTAAAAATATGGTTCTGTAAGAGTCAAGAATACGGCCTGGGTACGGTTTGAAATTTTTAGTCAGTACATAATTTATCTAGGTCTGCTTGGAGTAATAGTTCTATCATCACATACAGACAAGGTTAGAAGAGACTCCCTGGCTTCAGATTTTCTCTAAGCTGATGCGGTTGAGTAGATCTAACAGTTCAGTGTTTGCTGCACGGTACTGGCCGGGTAGCCCCTGTCTGAAAGTCTCTCATTTGGTCTAGTGTCTGTCTCTTTGTCCAGTGATCATGTGAACGAGTAGACAAATAGTAGACAGACAAATGCCTAAACCAATGACAATTCCATACACAAGTAATCTTTGTTTCATGATGTCATGAAAAAGTACCAAGTGAGGTTGAGACCTGTCTTAACGTGTGAGTGAACGTGAACCCTTCTGGCCTGGGAGCACGAAACTAACCCTCCAAGTTCTGTTCCTAGGACTGGAACCACTGAGTTCCACTGATGACGTGTATAATCAGCCCTGGTGATCAAGGCATTGCAACGACTCTTGCAATATCCTTGGCCATCCCAGCAAGAGGGCTGCCCATAGAGACCCAGCGAGGCTGACTTTGGTCCCAGCCCAGACGATACAGGAGAGTGCTCGGATGGATATGCATTCATGGAGATTCCTTGCTGATGTACATCTGGTCATACTCACTCGCACAACTTAACATAGTTGTGAAATTCCATTCTCTCATACCAGGACAAAATTGTCGTTTCCTTATTCTTATGGGTGAAGTAGTCGTTTGTCTATGCAGCCTTTATCATTGAGATTTGATACCTATTGTATTTATATTATAAATTTTATTTCCTTGTAATTTCCCTTTCGGTATGCCAGGCTTTGGCTTTCTGGTCCCTTCCATGAGTAAGTTATCCCTACTTCTACCATATATTCAAACTTCAATACAGTGATCACTCATTTCCATGGGCCACGGAATTAATTTCCCTTGTGTGAATCTAGTGAATTCTACGTAAAGTCAAGATGGTTCATCATTACCTTTAGTCACATGGGTCCTCGTACATGTTGGCTTAAAGTTTCTTGTTGCCATGTCCAATAGTTTAGCTCACTCTGTGCCACTATACGGCTCTTCTATCTATCCATGGTTGAAGTCTTCATGATTGAGTTGGGGTCGATTTCTAACAGGCGACAGTATGCTCTCTGGGTTATAGTAAGTACTGCTATGTTTGTCATAATCTTGCCGGGGATCTGTTATTTAATGGAGGGTCATATATCTCTGCTGCTATCTTTGGTCCTTTCATTGTCATGGTGCCTGTTACATAGTCTCGGAACTCCTGGCAGCCCGGGGTACCCATCTCCTTGAAACTCGAGACTTTTATCAGCAGGGCCACCACTCCTCCCCTTCCTTCCCTCTGTAGTGTGTGGTGTAATGTTGGCGTCAGTACACAGCCTTGTGGCACTCGAGCATTACTGTCAAAGTAGTCAGTGTGGTATTGGAGGAATCTTACTTTCATGTTGTGGTTGTCAAAGAAATATGTGGTCAGAAGTGGAAGGTCATTCATAATTCTTATTTTCTGGTAGTCACGCCAGTGTGTCGATGATTTTTAGAGTCTACAAATGTTGCCCTGATATATTCTAGTTAATGTGCAGGTTCTCGGTATGTTAAGAACGTCTTGTGCAGGTCGGTTGGGCCTAACAGATTTTCTGTAGTGTCAGTGTGGTCCCCGTTTTGTGCTGAACATATTTATTGGTTTCGGATCTAAACAAATCACAGGTTTTTATACAGGTGTTTTCAGACCTTTGGATGTGTGTAATTTGTTAGACCAGATTGTTAGGAACAAAAGTTTTAACAGATGGGGATACCTAGGTTTAATTCGCCTTCATCCTTCTTTCACACAAATTTGGCTGCAGTGTTATTATGGTGGGTTATATTTGTGAGATGGTATCCATACAAGAGATTCTAAACCCTTTATACTGTGCAGTGAGCAGGTAATTTAAAAGTCCAATTATTAAGCTCTTACTATCGGTCGTACATGAACTTTTTTTCAAGAGCAGACTTTGTACCACAAAATTATTCCTTCTTTTACTTTTAATGTTCTGGTAGCTAGTTGTAGTGCAGCCAGTTGTTTGTGTAGAGATCAGCCAGTTGTTTAAAGTGACACTGATAGTCTGTGTGGCAGTATTGTTTCTGTAAAACCTGCATGCTATTGCAGTACGTCCTGTAGATGTCTGGACTGCGATATCGATGTGAACAGTTCTCGTGTGATCTTCCAAATTTTGATGAGACAATTATTTAAAGTGTGACAGCTTTGGAAAGAGCAGGATTCTAATTAACCTTCTTAGTGGCGGTTGAATATGGTACTTGAATTGAGTGTACAGAAGAAGAGGGATAGCAGAGACAGCAATAATGCATTTAAAAGGAATGCATAGTTTCATGAGATTTTTACTCGGCCATTAACAACACAAGGATTGGAGTTGGTATGTTGCACCACTTAATAGTGTACTAACGGCTCGGAATAATGTCTCGGAGCAATGCTGGAGATGTAAGGTCTTTAATGACCCGAAGGGGAAAAGGACGTGTTATCCTCGATGATTCTCTATGGTTGGAAGCTTCAGCTATTTCCTCATGTTGATACTTGTGCTTCTTGGGGCACAAAGAAATACCCTTATGGCTTAATTCTGTATTACTTCTACTTTCTTCAAAACAATGGCGGGGAAGCTGAGTACAAGGCATGACAATCAACTAGGGAGATAACAAACATGTTGAACAGCCTAGCGCATATAACATTTATGTTATATGCGCTAATAACACATAACATTTACATATAACATTTAACACATAACATTTAACATATAACATTTATGTTATATGCGCATATAACATTTATGTTATATGCGCTAATGTAATATTAGCGCATATAATATTCTTACTAGTAAATTCTTACTAGTAAATTTTTAATATAGTTTGTACTATAAGTACTAGTTAATATTCTTACTAGTAAATTTTTTCAGTGATTTGGCTTTTAACCTACAATGACCTAATTAGGTTGTTTACAATGTCATTGATACCTACTAAAAGGTATTTGTGCTGCCCACATGTTTCTATAGTTTGGTTATTAACTTTGAAAGCTAGAGGCGCACTGGTTGTATTTTGGGAGAAAGAACGATGGATTAAGTTACGACAGAATTCAATGATTTTAGCAGCGAGTGAATCGAGGAGAGAGTGCAGACTTGTTTGGATATTTGGAACAAAACAAACGTCGTCGACATGAGAGCTTTATCATAGTGTGAAAATAAGGTTTTGCGCAATAGGACGTTGAACAGTGTTGGGCAAAAAAACTACTCCAGTGTGTACCCAAATCGATGGGTGCAGAATGTTTACTTTTGACTCGAAATAACTGAGACGGTTCTGATATTCAGGTACCCCTTGAGCTATGTCAATAGTCTTCCATAAACTCCAAAAGAGGCAAACTGTTCTAAGATTATTTATAATTTTTACTGTATCAAAAGCGGCTTTGAGGTCTAAATTCCACCAGAGAGGGTGGTCTCTAACAAAGTATTCATCAAGCAAGCTTGAATGCTTCTTGCAGGAAGGCAAATTTGAAACGTTAACCTGTAGTGTATAATCCTCTCAAGAACTTTACACATACAAGATGTCAGAGATGGGGTCTAAAGGCACAAAGAAATCGCATGAATGTGATTTATCAAAGAGAAAATGGGTAAGAGCTTGCGAGTAGGATTCGATCCTCTGTTCTGGCTACTAAAATGCTTCCCAGATTGGAATTCTTTTGATCACATCGTGGTACTAAGGCCACATCCTCATTTGGCCACATCGTGGCCAAAGAAGTTTGCTAGAGTCCCCAGAGCATAGGTTCGACTCCTGCTCACGGATCCTACTGATTTTCTCATGGGTCAGAATTTGTGTGATTTTGGCTTGGGTATTGGTATTATTAGTAGGTATCCAGCGGTCAGGTAAGATATCATGCCTAAGACTTCAAATAAATAGTTCTAGCAGAGGGCTATAGTAGGGGAATTGGATGTAACGGATACCTTTCGTCCAGGGTTGCAAAGCAATTGCAAGAATTGAAAATGTTGGTCACGTTGCAATGGTGTTGCATGCAAAGTTGCAAGCTTATTAAACTTTTTTTTTTAGTTTCAAAATTTTCAAAGTTTCAAAAAAGCGTCACCCCTTCCATTCATCAGCTGACAGTCGTGACTGTCTCCCCTTCCATTCATCAGCTGACAGTCGTGACTGTCACCCCTTCCATTCATCAGCTGACAGTCGTGACTGTCTCCCCTTCCATTCATCAGCTGGTAGTAGTGGCTCCCCCTCCCCCCTTCTATTCATCGACTGACGGTCGTGGCTGTCTCTCCCTTCCATTCATCAGCTGACAGTCGTGGATGTACCCCCTTCCATTCATCGGCTGACAGTCGTGGCTCTCCCCCCCCTTCCATTCATCGGCTGACAGTCGTGGCTCTCCCCCCCTTCCATTCATCGGCTGACAGTCGTGGCTCTCCCCCCCCCTTCCATTCATCGACTGACAGTCGTGGCTCTCCCCCCCCTTCCATTCATCGGCTGACAGTCGTGGCTCTCCCCCCCTTCCATTCATCGGCTGACAGTCATGGCTCTCCCCCCCCTTCCATTCATCGGCTGACAGTCGTGGCTCTCCCCCCCCCCTTCCATTCATCGGCTGACAATGGCACGCCCCGTCCCCCTGCCTCCCACTCTTAGCGTTTAGTGTAAATAATATCTATGCATCAATAACTATCCTTACCTAACCAAATAATTTTATTGTATGTACGGGAGTGAATTAAGTGTGATACTAACACCAAATATCTCTGTGCACCCTGTTAAAGCGTCATTAACCACTAGTGATCCATCGTCCTGTTAATCCATTATTCATCTAACGGTTCATGCCGTTATCCACCATCTACCAGCGACCCATAGTGCAAGCTTCAATGTTTTTCTATTTAACTTATCGTTATGAATCGTACATTACTGCTCTAATCCAACCAAACTTATCTAACTTAATTGTGATGCTAGTCATCCAGTGTATTAAGCACCATGTATTATGCAACACATAATAAAAATGTTAAAGAAAAAAGGTTGAGACAAAGTAAAATTATATATATATTTTTTAAATGTTGATACGGAGTATTAAGGATAATCTAGTGTCAATTAAATTGTTAAATCATAAGTCTCCGATATAGACACGAACTCTTGAATTTGTGAGAATTAACATTACAATGCGTGTTTGAATTCACACAATGAAAATCTTTATTTAACAACTTAAAATAGCCCTCATGCGTACAGGCAACCTATGCGCTGGCATTTCCAGGCACACGCCCCGGACAACCAGGCCTCTGCATGGTAAGACGATTGCAACCTGGGATTCCACTGATCTCTTGGTGGTTCCATGGGTTTCCACTGCAGCCTAGAGGGTTCAGTTGAACCCAAGGCTGCAATCCTTTAACCCTATCATGGCATGGTTGTCTGGGGAGTATTCTTGGGAATGCCCAGTGGATAGGTTCAAATCCTCATAAAGACTCCTTTTCTCATTGATAAATCACGTTAGTTTGATTGCTCTGTGTACCAGAGAGGTACATAACAATCCAACTGGGTGGGTACCCATCCCTCTCGAGGGGAACGTTTTCTTAACACTGTGACTTGCCTCACTAATATGACTTCTCTCTGCCCAAATTTCAACTATTTACAAAAGTTCAAGATACTGATATCAGTTATGCATAACAAAGAACAATTAATAATCTCTACAAAGTGTTCAGATGTTCGTTTTTAAATAATAGATATTTCCGCTATACTTACTGACTCTCCTGAGGAGAGTCGGTTAAGTATAGCGGAAATATCCTACTCTGGAAATATCCTACACTAAGTATAGCGGAAATATCCTACACGTCCTACATTGGGCCAGCACAACTGGCCCAGTGTAGGACACGCCAGGGATGGGACAGGTAATCTTCGTCTCCAAGACTAGGCTTCACCTGTTCAGGCACTGACAGGCAACTCCGATGTGGACTATGATGCATGGACCAGTCAGTGATAGACAATTCAACACTCAAATAGTAAGTTCTTGAAAATTAAATCCACATGAAGGTGTCCTTATTTACCCAAGATGGTGGCTGTAACCACAGGTGGGTGACCACTGCAGTCAAGCACTTACAGCTGCCCGAGGTTCGGGAACCACCAAGAGGAGGAGG
>WNGS01168612.1:64432-76085 GCA_020271785.1 Procambarus virginalis | reverse complement strand
ATTCTTACTAGTAAATTTTTAATATAGTTTGTACTATAAGTACTAGTTAATATTCTTACTAGTAAATTTTTCAGTGATTTGGCTTTTAACCTACAATGACCTAATTAGGTTGTTTACAATGTCATTGATACCTACTAAAAGGTATTTGTGCTGCCCACATGTTCTATAGTTTGGTTATTAACTTTGAAAGCTAGAGGCGCACTGGTTGTATTTTGGGAGAAAGAACGATGGATTAAGTTACGACAGAATTCAATGATTTTAGCAGCGAGTGAATCGAGGAGAGAGTGCAGACTTGTTTGGATATTTGGAACAAAACAAACGTCGTCGACATGAGAGCTTTATCATAGTGTGAAAATAAGGTTTTGCGCAATAGGACGTTGAACAGTGTTGGGCAAAAAAACTACTCCAGTGTGTACCCAAATCGATGGGTGCAGAATGTTTACTTTTGACTCGAAATAACTGAGACGGTTCTGATATTCAGGTACCCCTTGAGCTATGTCAATAGTCTTCCATAAACTCCAAAAGAGGCAAACTGTTCTAAGATTATTTATAATTTTTACTGTATCAAAAGCGGCTTTGAGGTCTAAATTCCACCAGAGAGGGTGGTCTCTAACAAAGTATTCATCAAGCAAGCTTGAATGCTTCTTGCAGGAAGGCAAATTTGAAACGTTAACCTGTAGTGTATAATCCTCTCAAGAACTTTACACATACAAGATGTCAGAGATGGGGTCTAAAGGCACAAAGAAATCGCATGAATGTGATTTATCAAAGAGAAAATGGGTAAGAGCTTGCGAGTAGGATTCGATCCTCTGTTCTGGCTACTAAAATGCTTCCCAGATTGGAATTCTTTTGATCACATTGTGGTACTAAGGCCACATCCTCATTTGGCCACGTCGTGGCCAAAGCAGTTTGCTCGAGTCCCCAGAGCATAGGTTCGACTCCTGCTCACGGATCCTACTGATTTTCTCATGGGTCAGAATTTGTGTGATTTTGGCTTGGGTATTGGTATTATTAGTAGGTATCCAGCGGTCAGGTAAGATATCATGCCTAAGACTTCAAATAAATAGTTCTAGCAGAGGGCTATAGTAGGGGAATTAGATGTAACGGATACCTTTCGTCCAGGGTTGCAAAGCAATTGCAAGAATTGAAAATGTTGGTCAGGTTGCAGTGGTGTTGCATGCAAAGTTGCAAGCTTATTAAACTTTTTTTTTTTAGTTTCAAAATAAAATAGTTAAGGGGATAAGTGGTTTAGGATGTTAAAAGGAAAATCAAAATGATTCGTACAGTTTTTTGTAAATGTTTCGTACGTTAGGTAGTGGAAGTATGGCGTTTGAAATGTAATTTTCATAGCAACGTTCTTGGGAATGAGGAGGAAGGGGGGAAATCGAGAATTACAAAAGTTTCAAATCGATTCGTACAGTAGATAATTTTGTACACTCTAAGGATTAGCAAGGAGGATACAGTAAGCATTAGGCTTAAGTTTCTCGAGAAACGTTTAGGAAAGTTTCAAATTGTCAGTTACAGTGAAGCAAATAAGGCTTTACAAAGGATAAGAATGTAAAGGTTATTTCAAGGAACGTTTCAAATTGATTCTGTGAAACAGTTAAGGTTTACAGTGAGTAGATATGCATGTCGAGGTTAGTGCAAGCATGAACGAAAGCTTAGGGGGGGGGGGGGGTGAAATACAATAACTGTTAACAATGAATTCTTTCCCGTTCAAGTGCAAAGCCCAGTCGTGGCTGTCTCCCCTTCCATTCATCAGCTGACAGTCGTGGCTGTCTCCCCTTCCATTCATCAGCTGACAGTCGTGACTGTCTTCCCTTCCATTCATCAGCTGACAGTCGTGACTGTCTCCCCTTCCATTCATCAGCTGACAGTCGTGACTGTCTCCCCTTCCATTCATCAGCTGACAGTCGTGACTGTCTCCCCTTCCATTCATCAGCTGACAGTCGTGACTGTCTCCCCTTCCATTCATCAGCTGACAGTCGTGACTGTCTCCCCTTCCATTCATCAGCTGACAGTCGTGGCTCTTCCCCCCCTCTATTCATCGACTGACGGTCGTGGCTGTCTCTCCCTTCCATTCATCAGCTGACAGTCGTGGATGTACCCCCTTCCATTCATCGGCTGACAGTCGTGGCTCTCCCCCCTTCTATTCATCGGCTGACAGTCGTGGCTCTCCCCCCCTTCCATTCATCGGCTGACAGTCGTGGCTCTCCCCCCCTTCCATTCATCGGCTGACAGTCGTGGCTCTCCCCCCCCCTTCCATTCATCGGCTGACAGTCGTGGCTCTCCCCCCCTTCCATTCATCGGCTGACAGTCGTGGCTCTCCCCCCCTTCCATTCATCGGCTGACAGTCGTGGCTCTCCCCCCCCCTTCCATTCATCGGCTGACAGTCGTGGCTCTCCCCCCCTTCCATTCATCGGCTGACAGTCGTGGCTCTCCCACCCCCTTCCATTCATCGGCTGACAGTCGTGGCTCTCCTCCCCTTCCATTCATCGGCTGACAGTCGTGGCTCTCCCCCCCCCTTTCCATTCATCGGCTGACAATGGCACGCCCCGTCCCCCTGCCTCCCACTCTTAGCGTTTAGTGTAAATAATATCTATGCATCACTAACTATCCTTACCTAACCAAATAATTTTATTGTATGTACGAGAGTGAATTAAGTGTGATACTAACACCAAATATCTCTGTGCACTCTGTTAAAGCGTCATTAACCACTAGTGATCCATCGTCCTGTTAATCCATTATTCATCTAACGGTTCATGCCGTTATCCACCATCTACCAGCGACCCATAGTGCAAGCTTCAATGTTTTTCTTTTTAACTTATCGTTATGAATCGTACATTACTGCTCTAATCCAACCAAACTTATCTAACTTAATTGTGATGCTAGTCATCCAGTGTATTAAGCACCATGTATTATGCAACACATAATAAAAATGTTAAAGAAAAAAGGTTGAGACAAAGTAAAATTATATATATATTTTAAATATTGATACGGAGTATTAAGGATAATCTAGTGTCAATTAAATTGTTAAATCATAAGTCTCCGATATAGACACGAACTCTTGAATTTGTGAGAATTAACATTACAATGCGTGTTTGAATTCACACAATGAAAATCTTTATTTAACAACTTAAAATAGCCCTCATGCGTACAGGCAACCTATGCGCTGGCATTTCCAGGCACACGCCCCGGACAACCAGGCCACTGCATGGTAAGACGATTGCAACCTGGGATTCCACTGATCTCTTGGTGGTTCCATGGGTTTCCACTGCAGCCTAGAGGGTTCAGTTGAACCCAAGGCTGCAATCCTTTAACCCTATCATGGCATGGTTGTCTGGGGAGTATTCTTGGGAATGCCCAGTGGATAGGTTCAAATCCTCATAAAGACTCCTTTTCTCATTGATAAATCACGTTAGTTTGATTGCTCTGTGTACCAGAGAGGTACATAACAATCCAACTGGGTGGGTACCCATCCCTCTCGAGGGGAACGTTTTCTTAACACTGTGACTTGCCCCACTAATATGACTTCTCTCTGCCCAAATTTCAACTATTTACAAAAGTTCAAGATACTGATATCAGTTATGCATAACAAAGAACATTTAATAATCTCTACAAAGTGTTCAGATGTTCGTTTTTAAATAATAGATATTTCCGCTATACTTACTGACTCTCCTGAGGAAAGTCGGTTAAGTATAGCGGAAATATCCTACTCTGGAAATATCCTACACTAAGTATAGCGGAAATATCCTACACGTCCTACATTGGGCCAGCACAACTGGCCCGTGTAGGACACGCCAGGGATGGGACAGGTAATCTTCGTCTCCAAGACTCGGCCTTCACCTGTTCAGGCACTGACAGGCAACTCGATGTGGACTATTTTTTTTTTTTATTTTTATTTTTACATGCAAAGCATGCAAGTTAAATACAATAAAAAACAAATTAAGAACATAGAAAAACATTACAAAACAAGGGAAAAAAAGAAAACCACCAGCCAGAAGGGCTGACAGTACAGCATAACAAATTTCAAAACTCGAGAAAGGCATTGAAAAGACAGTACAAAAGATAAAACAAATGCAAAACAACAAAACACAGGAGCATGTCAAAACAGAACAGTATAAAACAAAAATCAAGATGGATAACACGCAATCAAAAGAAAACCATCGTTACATACACAACAACAAAACAAAACACCGGCCTGAAGGACCGAGAACAAAACAACAGAATGAACAAACGGAAGTATTACAAAAAATGCAATAAGAACATACACCACACAATAAGCCACACAAATACAAAACAAAAACTACAACACGTAAGCATAAAATAAAAAACACATAGGGCACGTTAACAACATGAAAGTTAAGACATGAAGGCCAGACACACACACACCCAAACACCCGCCTCGCCACAAAACAAAGGGAGAGGCACGGGCACAAACTACCAGAAGGCAGACAAAACAGCCAGAAGGGCACACAGCACAAAAGAATACAATCACTCGTATTTGCGCGGAAACGCGTCCCGAGAGAAGCGTACATGGTACGCCTCCCATCGTAACCACTGCCAAGGGTCCTGACCATCCACCGGGGACGCCATCTTATCCGGGACGTTGGCCACAAACATGGCACCCAAACCGTATCACACCGGAACCGAGTGACCGGTACATGGTTCCACACCTCATCGCCGAAAGGTAGCTCAGCAACCCGCGACCAGTGACCCGACGGCATCACAGACTTCGGTGACACGGCCCCCAAGTGCCCAACGGTCAACCTCCGAGGAGGGAGCGTGGTAGAAGGCACCACCACAGGGGCACCAGCGCCCACGGGCACACCACCGGACGACCGCGTGGGAACCGAACCGTGCACATCTTTCCGTAAGGTCACCACCAGGCCACGCCCAGACCCACCATCCCCACCCACTCCGGCAGCGGAGGCCACCACTCCCCACCGCGGAGAGGCCCCCGGCGGAGAAGGAACAGCAGGCACACCCGAGACACGGACACCAATGTCAGCAGGCGCATGGACGTCCGCCACCACTAACTGCGGAGCCAGCAACGTAACCGGAACCACTCCATCCACACCCGAGGCCTCACAGTCACTAAAGTCCCCAACATCGGCCCAGGTAGACGACGAAGGCCGGGATCGTTTGGGCACCGGCCTGAGATCGTCAGAGCCGGAAGCCGACCCAGAAACATGGGCACTACTAGCCGGACGAACTGACGTCCGCCGCAAAACGGCAGCAGCCTCGACCACAGGGGGAACCGGACCACACACAACAGGGGACCCCACAGCCACCCCAGCACCCAGCACAGCCGGGATCCGAGGCGAGGATGCAGGGCCAGGCGCAGCAGCTGAAGACAGGTGAGCAGACGGTGAGGAGGGCGCAGCAGAAAGGCCCACTGGAGCAGCAGGGACAGGAGCAGGAGTATCCACCGATGGCATCGCAACATCCTGAGGAGGGCCGGCGACATCCGGGGGAACGTCAGGCGACGCCGGGGTAGCCGCAACAACGAGCGGGTCGGTCACTGCATCCCCGGAGTCCTCGTCCAGGGGAAGCGGAGGGAAATCTTCTTCCCGGAATAGGTTGACAGGAGCAACCGGAGCCGCATCGCACCCGGCAGCCTGATGCCCCACCAGGCCACACCGGAAACAGGTCCGAGGCTGTCGGGCATAGTACACCCGATGTAGCACCCCAGGAGCCGGACCGAAGATGGAATATCCGACCGCAGGCGCATCCCCAAGGTGCGAATGTTCGTCCGTCTCCCGGCATACCTCCCAGAGGATATCGTGTTGACCCTCACACTGATGACCGCTCCAAACCGCTGAAAGTAACGCCGAAGAAGATCCTCGGGAAACTCCAGGGGCGCCCCATGCACACTGACATAAGTCAGCGCACCACTCCGGTCGGATATGGAGACAGAGCCGGCACCACCCGGCATCGACAACGAGCGTCCCTCGTAACGACTGAGGAAATCACGGTATACTTCCTCCGTCACAAGCTTGATGACAACTCGATGGGCAGTCACAAGCTCAATACCGTCAACGTCCATCACAGGGACATGAAGCAAGTCGCACAGAACCACGGCTATTTCCGGATATCCAGCACGACCAGTGAACTCCAGGCCCACGGAGTTCACGCGCTTGATAGATGGAAGGGGACCACCCATGGTAAGCTCGCCACGTCAACACGCAGCCCGCAGCAACAACAGGGGGGGGGGGGCAGAAACTCCCACACCCCCTCTGGTGACGAAAACGGCAAACACCTCAAACCACCAGAGGCCAGACGACACGTCTGTACCCACGGCAGCTCCAGGCGGACTCCTACTCGATGTGGACTATGATCATGGACAAGTCAGTGATAGACAATTCAACACTCAAATAGTAAGTTCTTGAAAATTAAATCCACATGAAGTGTCCTTATTTACCCAAGATGGTGGCTGTAACCACAGGTGGGTGACCACTGCAGTCAGCACTTACAGCTGCCCGAGGTTCAGGAACCACCAGGAGGAGGAGGAGGAGGAGGAGGAGGAGGAGGATGGTAACGTTTGTACCTGTAGTACTGAGGCTTGAAGCTGCTGGAGACTGCTGGTGGCGTACACAGTCGGGGACATGTGTAAGAATATAGTACTGACTTCCCTCGCAACTCGTGTAGTAAATCCTGCATAGCATCTGTTTGATGTAATGATCTTATTATTCTCAGACGAAACATTTTGGGTTTGCAGGAATCTACCGTGATACGAGGAAAGAGATTTCCGCAGCTGTTGAGTGTTACATGTTAACTGCATAAGTGTGCGCCGCCAGGAGTGGTGTTCTTGAATCTTTAATAATTGGGAAGGATCTAGCATGTTTAGTCTGTGAAGGCCAAGACGCTAATAAAATATTACATAATGGCTTGGTCTATCCATTAGAATTGAACGAAGATATACTGAAAATTGTCGTCAGCGATGCGTCAGGCGAGAGGTAGTCGTACAAAGAACTACAGGCTACAGCAAAAGCTCATAATGACCTACATTACTAGGATGAGCCGATCACCAGCCATAAGACTCGCCGTCGGCGCCACTGGTACTGCAAGCGGGTTTGTTCTCTGGGAAAACTTCAGATTATGAGCAATCATAAGCTCAAATTCCTTGCAGTTTTATGAGGAATAACCCATCAATACCCGGACTCAAGAGCTGTTGATGTAACATGTTGACTGTATTTGTGTGTGTCCGCCCGCCAGGAGTGCATGTCGCACTATTGTTTGGAAGGAACGTTGCAGATTTCTTCTGCAATTCTTGGATAAATATCGTTGTTGAATATGTTGTCCACCTGTCTAGATTTGCGCACACCCTAGTATGCAGGCGACCCACACTTAACACAGTAATATGGTCGCCCGGCTCTCAATGATCTTTTATTTTTGTGTGTGAGGGCCTTATCACCAAGCAGGTAGATTCCTTGTGGGCAGTGCCACAATGTACCACAGTACACCTTAATAGATGTCCACCTGCGCTGCCGTTGAGTGAGGACGTGTCGATTGACCGCTCCGGCAGTTTGGGGTAGTTGTCGTTTTCGCCGGCAGGGGGTGTGGGGGTGTCTACCCTCCCTGCTGTTCCTGGTGGTGGGGACGTGGCGTGTTTTGCGATGGGCGGCCCTCTTCCCGCTGTCGTGCGGTTAAACTCCATCGGATTGGAGTTTACTGGCCGTGCTGGTTACCCGCTGGTGGACGTGGTGTTGAATGACATGCTTCGCGTCCCGATTCGGGACGTTTATGGTGTTGAGATGGTGTCTGCTCACCGTGTCATCATCAAGTTTGTGGGCGAGGCGGTGTACCATACTTTTCTTCGGAGGTACGAGGGCCGTACTTTGCAGCTGCAGGACGGCTCCGGGTCTGTGACAGTTTTGGACTGTAGTGGGGCTGTGACGTACGTCAGTGTTCATGGCGCCCCCATGGAGTTTCCTGAGACCCTTCTCTGGCGTTTCTTCCAGAGGTACGGCTCCGTTATCAGTGTACGGATGAACTCACTTTCGTCCGGCACGTATTCGGGAGTAAAGACTAACATTCGGACCCTCGGGATGCGACTGAAGTCGGACATTCCGTCCTCTGTCCGGCTGTTGGGATACTACGTGCGGGTGTTTTATGCCCGACAACCCTGTACTTGCTTCCGGTGTGGTTTGTTGGGGCATCAGGCTGCCGGGTGTACTGCTGATCCGGTCGCGCCCGTGAACTTGTTCCGTGAAGAGGATTTCCCGCCGCTCCCTCTGGAGGAGGACTCCGGGGGTGAGGAGGTGAGCGTCCCGTTCGCTGCTGAGGCTTCCCCAGCGTCACCCGAAGTTCCCCTGGTTGTCGCAGACCCTCCTCCGGGTGTTGCGGTGCCGTCGGATGTTCCTCCTGACCATGTCTCTGGCCCTGCAGCTCCCGTGAACCTTCCTGGTACTCCCTGTGTGGCGTCGCCGTCTGCTCCCTCGTCTTCGGCTGCTGACCCTGGCCCTGCATCCTCACCTCGGGTCCCTACTGTACTGGGTGCTAGGGTGGCTGCGGAGCCTCCTGTTGTGTGTGGTCCGGTTCCTCCTGTGGTAGAGGCTGCTGCAGTTCCGCATCGGGCGTCGGTTCGTCCGGCTTGTGGTGCCGGTGCTTCTGGATCTGCTTCCGGCTCTGACGATCTCCGGCCGGAGCCCAAACGTTCCAGGCGTACTACTGCCTGGGCTGATGTTGAGGAATTCGGTGACTGTGGGTCTTCTGGTGTTGGCGTGGCTCCAGATGGGTCGTTGTCTCCACGGTTGGTGGTGGCGGAGGTACATGTGCCTGCTGGGGCTGGTGCCTGTGTCTCGGGTGTGCCTCCTGTTCCTTCCCTACCCGGGGGCTCTCCGCAGTGGGGTGTGGTGGCTTCCGGTGCCGGGAGTGGTGCGGATGCTGGTGCTGGGCGTGGCCTGGTGATGACCTAGACAAAGGATGTGTGCCGCCGAGGTTCCCTGCAGTCGTCTGGTGGTGAGCCCATGGCGCTGTTGCCCCTGTGGTGGTGCCCTCGGCGCTGTTGCCCCTGTGGTGGTGCCCTCTGTTGAGCCCTCTGTGTGTGCAACGGCGTGGCAGTCTCAGCGACCCTCGTCTGCTTCCTCGAAGGGCGTGGTTGGCGCTCCCCGGCCTCGTTATGCGAAGTGCGTCAGTGACCTCGGGCGTTGGCCGATGCCGCCCGATATAGTTGTTGCTGAGTTTATGATACCCCAGCAGACGAGGAAGGGGGGGGTCAAAAACCCTACCGACCATGAAGATCTAGTCTGGGAAGCTTACAAGGCGAAATATCCTTATGTTTCCTTCCCGGAGAAGTACATTTCCACCGATGTACCTCGCGAATGATTTCTGTATATTCTGTGTTTCCTGTTGTGTGCATGATTGTGGGGTGCGGGTGGGGTGTGTACTCACCTAATTGTGCTTGCAGGGGTTGAGCTTTGGCTCTTTGGTCCCGAGACCATATTGCTTGTGTGTGGGTGGGTGGGTTGGGTTTTATTTCCCGGTTCCTGCGTGCTCCGGTGTGTGTTCTGGGTTTTTTGAATGGCTGGTGGATGTCGCATGCGCTTGTTTATGCAATATTGTGTGCCCTTCAGGCTGTTGGCGAGTGTTTTTTGTTTGGTTTTGCCTTTTTGTTTTGCCTTCCGTTTGTTATGGCGTGCTTTACCTGTTGTACGTGTTTGTTATTTATGTTTTGTTTGGTATGTATTGTGATTGTACTGTTATATTCCCTGTTATGCCTTTGTTGTCTGTTTTGTTTTATGTAGGTTTTGTTTTGCGATACTGTGATTCTTTGTTTGCCAATGTATTATGCTTTGTGCATTCTTGTATGCTGTCTTTTTTATGCATTTATCGATTTTGTGGTTTGTTGTGATGTGCTGTCGGCCCTTCTGGCCGGTGGTCTATTGTTCTATTTGTTCTTTTCTGTGTTCTGTGTTGTTTTTATTGTAATTTAAATTGCATGCTTTGCACGTAAAAATAAAAAAACATAAAAAAAAATAAAAAAAACAGTACACCTTAAAAGGTGTATTGAGCTTGACAGGGAGAGGTATACCAAACAGCTCAACTAGGTGTTAGGTATCCCTGAGTCCACCTGGGAAATATTTTTATGACCTTTGAAGGGAAATAAATTTATCCCGACCGAGGAGTCTCAGGCATTAGGTAGGAATGTGACTCGACTCACTACTGGGATTCCTCAAAACGAAGTCGAAGACAGAGGAAATTGAGGCAGTTTTTAGACAATGAGGGACAGTTCAGAGGAATAGTTGAAATGAGAATTGCTATCGTGGTTACACAAAGTACTTTTAACAGCAAGAATCCCTACATAATGTACCTAGTGGGGACAGCATCAGTCACACACTAGCTTTTGTCGGACTGTGCACATCTTCCCAAATTGCCGACTTAAAACTTAAAAATTCCAAAACTCATAATGCAAACAGACAACTTTCCTACAGCTTATAACGTAATAACTGAAATGGAAAAGAGGCAACTTAAGTTCAAACTTTCCATCACTGTCAACGTGCAAGGGTAAATTATGACACAACCAAACCAAAAGACTGTAAATTACCTAGAAAGAGTAACATTTCCGCAAAGAAAACCTGAATGCTTCGAAAAGCTGTACCCTTCAGAAAGACGCACAAGAGTCGTGCTGTTGATAGCTAATAGACTCCCCCACTGGATCCAAAAAATAGAACACATGCAAATCTTGATTACAAAAACGGTGCAGCACAAAAATAGACAAAGCAGTGACACGTTAGATTCTAGTGACTGTTATGGGACATGCGCCAGAAACATTCAATCTTGGGAATTAGGGAATATATTGACAGACCATACGTACCGAAACCCTTGCACTACTTTGAGTCGGAAATTACGGCCACCATCATACACGCTGCACTGGACAGGAGAGATGCGGAGTGTTCAGCCTGGGGCATCCAACCAAAAACTGTACAGCCAAGCACAAGGGAAACCAGACCACAACAGCCAAATAACCAAGCTGAGGATGAAATATTATTCCTGGAGAACAACCAAACAAAGTAAAGGTGCAGACAGCTTAGGTCACGATAATCACAGACCAGCAGTACATGCACAAACATCGTCTGGAACACTCGTGCACAGACACAACAGATGCCAACGCGCACAGAACACAATTTATTACACAACTCAAGCAACTCCAAATCAGAAAACGCACATATCCACTGCAAAAATATAACATGGAAACAAAATATTATCACTTTCGGTGTCAACAAAACAGATTTGAGTTTTACGGAGGTCTTGCAAAAACATTGAAGATCATGGCAAAGACCATTAAAAATTGCACACAGATGACATAGAATGCCTCGTAACAAGACTCGAGCAATCACTTGTGTAATAATGGAGAAGATCGTGCAGCATACCACAGTTACACAAGGAACAGTACAAGACGGAGCACAAGAGGACACACATGGACATACAGACTACCACTAACAGTCGAGTAGTCACATCAGACCATAAAGATCCCCAAAAGCAACTGCAGGAAGCAGTGGCGAATCAAGATCTACGGAATCTTCTAATACAATAGACCCATGAACAATCAATTCAGCCCGATTTGCATCAACACTGCTAGCGAAGTGGAGACTATGGTTGTTGATTCAGAGAGGAGTTCTACTAGGAAAGGCAACACCAACAAAACCGA
>WNGS01168612.1:49742-63432 GCA_020271785.1 Procambarus virginalis | reverse complement strand
CATGGACTCGCCCACGGGGAGTCCACTCTCATTAAATGTAGAGGACAGATAGAGATTGGAGACAAAGATGTTGTATGATTAATTTTGTTTATGTGTTAAAAAGGGAAACAATTTATTGGAATGCAAATGGGTTGCAGGTTTGTCTTTGGGGAAGAAGTTGCTGAGGACTTGGAAGCCAGCACAGAGGGAGTGGTTGATGAGACTCCAAGGCAGGGAGGAGAGGACCCCGAGCTATGAAGAAGCAGTGAGGAGGAGTGTCACGTGCTTCTGCAGAGGTGGTGAAGTGCCACAGTTATTCGAGGAAATTTATGGTGCAGCAGCCAGGAGAGCTGTGGATGACCCTAGTAGGAGTAGGGAGGCACCATAGTTGTTCAAGGAATCTTCATGGTAGCAGCCTGGAGGAGCTGCAGAGGATTCTGGTGTTTAAGCCCTGAGGAACCTGAAGTTGTCAGGGTAGTGAAATAGTTCTAAATGATCACTTGTATGGAGGTGAGAGTGTTTGTCATTAGCGTGAACGACGCAGTGAGAGGTGAGTGATCGTTTGCCATTTATGTGCCAAGAAGTGTATATTGAAGTTTAGAGCTACAGACGTAGGCAGGAGTACCTACAGATATATATGTATTCTAAGACTGATAGAATGGTCGATTGATTCGTTGTGTGGCACGGATCATTTATACTGATATATATATATGTATGTTATTGCTTTCAAATGCTGATTTGCCTTATATGTGTTTATAGGTATATATATATGTATACATTCTCTTGATGGTAGTGTAACATTATATTGTAAGACTTAATCTACTTGAGGAGGTTGATAATACCAAGAGATAGGATACCACTTAGCAAGCTGAGGATAGAGTTCTGATGGTGTTGGTGCAACCTGATTATATAGTACAGAGTATAGGATTCATCATTATTATTATATGTATGCGTGTATTGTTATGTACTTCGTCCAGTAAATGTATTCAAATTTGCTGGTGTTTGCACTTGTCCCAGTGAGGCTTCCCAGGAAATAGTAAAGAGAGGAGAGAGAGAGCAAGAAACAGGAACCACTGCTGTGGACAGGGTAAGACAGAAGTCTAGTAAGATAAAGGGGATTGAGGAGGTCATATTCCATAAGGAGAGAGTGGGGAGTCACAGCGGCTCGAGTGGTGTGTGCACGTGACAACAAGGCTGCGTGTTGGAGCCGCATCCCCTAAACGTGTGACGTTGAGCCCCTCTCCAAGGGCCACAAGTGCCTAGTGTGATCTCTTAGTGAAATATGAGCATTTGTCGAGTTGTGGGTTGGGTGGTTCGTCAGCGGTAGCACCACCAAAACCACCATCGCGACAGTAGGAACAACACATGTACACAAGGGCTAGGTAAGAAGTCAGTTGCTGCTGTGTTGTGCACTGTTGTGAACTTTTGCATTAAAATGCTTGTGTGCTTTGCAAAATTAAAGTAATTACAGTGAATTCTTGAATAACATATACAGTGCAGTAAGTGTTATATATTCTGAGGAACATTTTAAGTGATAAGTTTAAATTTATTCAGTAAAAATGGCAAATATACCTCAGTTTCCTGCATTTGATCCTGACTGTGACCAGACAAACCTGTCACAGAGGTGGGTCAAATGGCTTAAAAGGTTTGAAAATTTGTTGATAGTTTCTGACATCAAAAGTGCTGAAAGAAAGCGTGCCTTTCTGCTTCATTATGCAGGTGATAGAGTTTGTGACATCTTTGATACACTGAAAGATACTGGTGGTGCCAAAGATTATGACACTGCCAAGGCCAAATTAACTGAGCATTTCAAACCAAGGCAAAATACTGCTATGGAAATTATGCATTTCAGGAGAGCAAAACAACTCTCTAATGAAACTGTTGATCAATACCATACACGTCTGCAGGGTTTAGCAGCCCACTGTGAGTTTGCTGATGTTGACAAGGAAATCAAACAGCAAATAATTGAAACATGCACATCTACACGTCTTCGTCGAAGAGCTCTAGAACTTGTTGATGAAAGTTCTCTTAACAAGATACTGGATATGGCTCGTCGAATGGAAGATGCTGCACGTGATGCTCGTGCCATGGAGTGCAGTGCCAACAACGGTTCTGCCACTGTTACTAACAGTCATGAAGTATGTAAGGTTCAGGGAGTACACCATGATCATAGAAGATATCATGCCAAACCTAACATTAAATTGAGCCGAGAACCACATCACAACTGGAGTCATGGAACAAGACTCAAGCAGTCACAACGACTCACATCAGAGGTTGTCAACAATAAATGTTACAATTGTGGAGGAGACTACCCACACCAAGATAATGTTTGTCCTGCACAAGGTAAGAAGTGCTATGAGTGTAGAAAACTAAATCATTTTGGTGCTATGTGTCGTTCCGCACTAAAGAAACCACAATCAATAAATAAAAGCAATGTACGAGGATCAAGTCATAGGAGTCGAGGTGGCAAACACAATATTGCACCTCAAATCAAGAATGTTAATAATATACAAGACAACATTTCATTACAACCAGTCTCAGATGACAGTGAATGTGATTATATTTGTGGAGTACAATCAATCACAGAATGGAATGATCTTCCAAACAACCCAGAGACTATAGTATACATTGCTGGCATTTGTCTCAAAATTCTCATTGACACTGGATCAAACATTGACACCATTGCTGAGTGCCACTATGAAAAATTTAAAAAACAATTACCAAAGCTTGAAAACTATAATGGCAAAGCCACTGCCTATGCTTCAAAGGTAGCCTTACCAGTGATTGGAACTTTCACTGCAGAGATTAAGTCAAAGAATGCAATGCTCATTACTACATTCCATGTTGTTAGGAATGCAAAGGAGTCTTTACTCAGTTACAAGACTTCAACCAAATTGGGGCTACTTCAGCTTTCTAATGCTGTAGCAGTGGAATCTGCAAACAATGTTGATGCTATTGTTGCTGAATTTTCTGATCGGTTTAAATCCATAGGTTGTTATACTGATAGCAAGGTACATCTGCATATCAACCCAGATGTAATTCCAGTTGCCCAACCACATCGCCGACAACCATTCCATACTCGCAAGAAAGTCGATGCCGAACTGGATAGGCTGATAGAACTAGATATCATTGAACCGGTAACAGGCCCAACACCATGGGTAAGCCCAATTGTCACTCCACCAAAGCCGAAGAATCCAGATGAGATACGCATTTGTGTAGACATGCGTGTTCCCAACAAGGCAATAATGCGTGAACGCCATCCTACACCCACTGTAGATGATATGATCTACCGCTTGAATGGTGCAACTGTATTCAGCAAGTTAGATTTAAACAAGGGCTATCATCAGCTTGAACTTGATGATGAGAGTCGATTCATCACAACGTTTACGACACATCGAGGTCTGTATAGGTACAAGCGCCTGAGTTTTGGTATTAACAGTGCTGCTGAAGTATTCCAGCACATCATCAGCCAGGTATTGCAAGATATACCTAATGCTGACAACATGTCTGATGACATCATTGTTTATGGCCGTACCCAAGCTGAACACGACAAAGCTCTTCGTGCAACATTGCAACGCTTACGAGAAAAGAATTTGACGCTAAGCCGAGCAAAGTGTGAGTTCAATCAACATAAAATTGAATTCTTTGGACATGTACTTAGTGACAAAGGTCTGTCTCCAGATCCTAAGAAAGTTGCAGATATCAAGAATGCTGCACCTCCTTCAACATCCACTGAAGTACATAGTTTTCTGGGAATGGCAAACTACTGTTCTCGCTTCATTCCAGATTTTGCTACCATTACGAAGCCTCTACGTGAGCTCCTGAAGAAAAATGCATCATGGTACTGGAGCGATGTCGAGCAAAATGCATTTGATGCTGTGAAAGATGCACTAGTAGAAAATGCGACTGCTGCATACTTTGATCCATCAATGGACACTGAGTTAACGGTGGATGCTAGTCCTGTTGGTTTAGGTGCTGTGTTAGCCCAACACAAACCTGGTCAACCAGATTCAAGAGTAGTAATTGCCTACGCCAGCCGTTCTCTCACAGATGTTGAGCAACGATACAGTCAGACAGAAGGAAGCTCTTGCTCTTGTATGGGGCTGTGAACACTTCAATGTGTATCTGCTTGGTGCACCCTTTACCACGATAGTCACTGACCACAAACCGTTGGAGACCATCTTCAATAATCCAAAGTCCAAACCACCAGCTCGCATTGAGAGATGGGCTCTTCGTCTGCAACCATACAACTTTACGGTGAAATACAAGCCGGGTGCAGGCAATCCCGCTGATTACATCAGTCGACATCCTGCCAACAGTTTCACCATCACCAAGCATCAGCAAGTTGCCGAGGAATATGTACACTCTGTAACCTGTGATGCAGTCCCTAAGGCTCTCACTCTTGATGAAATACGTACTGCAACCCTAGAGGACCCAACTCTGCAAGCAACAGTGGATGCATTGACTAAGAAAAAGTTTCCACGCATCCCACCCTCAGGAGTTGACCAAGATGCATTCAAAGCACTTGAACGCATCCAGACAGAATTAAGTGTTACGCAACAACGCGACACCGTGCTGCGAGGTACTCGTATCGTCATTCCAGCTGTTCTCCAGCAACGTGCTCTGAAGCTTGCACATCAAGGACACCAAGGTCTTGTAAGGACCAAACAGCTGCTACGAGAAAAGGTGTGGTTTCCTGGCATTGATCGTCAAGCTAAGGACATGCATGATGCCTGTGTCCCTTGCCAAGCTGCAGTGGATACTTCAAGACCAACACCTCTACAACCTTCACCACTACCTGCTGCACCATGGATGGAAGTATCGATGGACTTCTGTGGACCGCTACCAACTGGAGAGTACTTGATGGTAGTCATTGATGATCACTCACGTTATCCAGAAGTAGAAATCATCACTTCCACATCTGCAAAGGCTGTCATCCCGAAACTCGACAAGATCTTTTCAAACTTTGGCATTCCTGAAGTTGTCAAGACGGACAATGGACCGCCATTTAATGGACAAGACTTTGTCAACTTTGCTGAGCATATTGGATTCAAACACCGCCGTGTGATGCCACTACATCCTCAAGCAAATGGAGAAGTAGAGAGATTCATGCAACCTCTCATGAAAGCTGTACGCTGTGCTCATGCCGAAGGACGATCCTGGAAACAAGCTATGTATGCTTTTCTCAGGAACTACCGTGCAACACCGCATGGAACACTGGGCAAGTCGCCTGGCGAACTTTTATTTGGACGTCCTATGAGAATCGCACTACCTGTCATGCCAGCCAAGGTAACGGATAAACGTCTCGCTCAGAAGGATGCACTAGCCAAGGGCAAAATGAAAATTGCTCATGATCAACGTGCAAAGGAACAATTCATAAAGGTTGGAGATACTGTTCTCGTTAAAAAGAAAAAAGAGGGAAAGCTAGATATGCCGTATGATACAAAACCATATAAAGTGATTAGTGTAAAAGGAACTATGGTAACAGCGAGTAATAGAGATCATAGTATAACACGTAATATGGCTTATTTCAAAGTGATTCCAAATAGTGTAGAAAATGATGAAGTGCAAAGTCGTGCAAAAGAAAAAAAAAAATGAGTTATAACTCGATAAACAATTCATCGAGGGATATTTTTGTATTTAAGGACTCTCGTCCAAAACGACATGTTAAACGCCCTACACGATATGATGATTAATTGTGTTCCTATGTAATGCAAAGTATTTACTTGTTATGCTGAACTAAATTTAATATTGTTTGAATAATGCAGATCTCTCATTCAATATTTTGTAACTTTGTATTACAGTTTCTTTCATGTTTGTTTAACATTGCATATGTATTTTTAACATTGAAATCCTTTGTGGTAAAGATTGTTTAAATTCTTTGTGTGTTTAATTAATGTTAAATGTATGCAATATCTCTTGATATGTTAATAACTTACTTTGTGTCAATAACTTTGCTTTGTGCTACAAGCATGGTAGACATCCTGTATTCATTCTTTTTAAAGAAAAGGAGGGATGTCATGTTCACAGAAAATGGTACCATCCGTTTTCTATGTGCGGCGGCTGGACGCCAGAGAGAGAAGGTAAACAACAGCATACAGGACGCTACCAGCTTGGGAGCTACTCTATCATGTAGTTATTTAAGTATTAAAGTCAGTAACCAGGAATGACTTTACATCAACCTTACTACCAAGACTATCTCAGCTATACACAGACACCACACAGATGTCTATTGTTTCCTCTTTGAAGCCTAACTCTACAACACAAGGGAATCCTGCAAAAGTCTTGAAGCACTCAGTCATACATCCTTCCTCATCCAGAGGTACAGTGACAGTTACGGCATATGAGCCGTCTCGTAGCTCGGCTCGCCCCTGACAATCTCGAGTCACCTTTAGATTAAAGAAGGTGCAGGGCTGTGGCCAATCACGCATCTCGTTGGATCCTCGGTATGCCAGTGTGCCTCTAGGCAGAAAACTACTTCCCTATAACTGTCATAGGCTCCAAATTTGGGGAATACAAGGTTAATACCTTCCCTTGCAAATTCTTTTAAAGCTGAATATTTAACAAATCGTTTAACTCGCACTTTACTTACAAACATTCCTTTGGTCACCTAGCACGTTTGTAGGATAGATTTATGTATCGTTCCATCTCTGGCGTGCTTGTGCTGCTCAAGACCTCGTTGTCTCAATCATGTCCTTACATTTAAGTAATCGAAGCCTGGTGTAGTACACGTTTTTCCTATTTATTCATTTCTTCAAAATAAGTGGTTCGTAATTGGTCAAATTCTTGTACCCTCCCAAAGATCCTGATGTTGCAGCTGCGGTATTGTGGTCACTACATCTGCATTCCTCTCAATTATTTGCCTAATCCATGGTAGATTCTGCAATGTAAATGTTTACATTTTTTCTCTTGGTTGCAAGTTTTGCAGCTTTGTCTGCAAAGGCATTCCCTAGTATTCCTATTCGACTTGGCACCCAGTTGACAAATATTATATTAAGTATTATATTAAGCCTAAGACTTAATAAATATTAAGTGCTAGGCTTAATATTTTCGTCCATCTCGGAACCCTTGTTGTGTGTCTCAATGCTTCGTTTTGAATAACCAACATATGCCCACTGGCCAGGAGGAGGAAGAGTAAAGCAGGTAAAACATTATGACTGTCCCGCTCCTAGACGGGGCTCTGGGATTGCTCCTATTATAATTTACAGTTACAATTTACAATTTTGCCTAGTTACAATTTTGCCTTTCTCAGGTATTGAATTTCCTGTTTGGATGTTATTTTGGAATCTATCCATACTCCAAGATATTGGCATCGAGTAACCCACTGTAGGTTAATGTCTTGAAATAACAAGGCGTCTGATTTACCAGAGGGTCACTAACCCTAGTGGAATCGACGAGGACAGAAAGCCGGCGGCTTGAAGCTCACCACCATTTGCCTTTATGATCTTCTCCACGCAAATTCTAAAACAGTTTTGGCAGTTACGGCTTCGAAGGGTAGACGTTTTCATGGGTTAATGTGAACTGTAGGTGAAAAAGCATTTCCTGTTCTCAGTCCTACATTGTGGCTTGTTAAGCTTGAAACCGTTGTTCCTTGCTTGTGATACTTATGACCGTGCGAAGAAAATATCCGGAATCGAAATCCTCTAGTTTGTTCAGTATTTTTGAAGTTTCAGTGAGATCCGCCCTCTCATGCCTGGTTTGCAGTGTTAGCACTGTGGCCTTCAAACGTTCCTGATATGAGAGATGATTGGCGCAACCTGTCCTCTTACAAACTACGTCTGAATTTTGCCGTTTGCCCGTATCGCCGAAAATGGACGTAATTTGAAAATGAAAAATAATTTAAAACTTTTGAATTTTTGTTAACCAATGCAGCAAGTTAGGGGTCCTCTGGTTGGTTAGGAGGGCAGGAAGATCTAAAGCTTCAAAACGTCATGAAAACCGTTAATTGAAAGTTTCCTCTCCTAACCTAACCGTGTAAGCAAGATGACTCAAAACAGAAAACAGGAGAGTAACATCACTTTCGTGAGCCAATTTCATTTCAAATTCCGTCTATTTTTGGCCGTACGGGCAAACGTGCGAAAAGCGACGTAATTTTATGAGGACGGGTTGGGAATGACTTCTGTTGCCCAAAGTAGCACCTTCAGAGCAGCTATGTCCTCTCTGGAAATAAGGTCTGTTTGCCAACAAAAATCCAAATGGGGGTGGGGGGGGGTGCAGCAGAGATTTTCACAATTGAACCATTACCTTTTTTTTATCGTCAAAAGTACGCTTGATAATCCCGAAAGTTTCGTTAGCTTTTCTGACTGCTGCACCCACCTGTCTTGAAACTTTTAATGAGTGGGGGATTTTGACTACAAGGTCATTTTCTTCACCAATGTGCTGTAATGTAATGCTATTAATATGGTTATCGTGGCATGGGTTGTTGTCTCACGTGCATGGTCTTACTCTTGTTGATATTAAAGAGCATTTGCCAGTCTTCTGACCATTTGTGGAGTTCATGTGGCTCTCTTTTTAAGGCTTTAATATCACTGTCATTTCCCACTTTACCATAACTCAGCATCGTCTGCAAATTTCATGATGTGGTTTGTAATATTCTCATCAGTCAATCATGTATATGACAAAAAGGGAAGGTCCCAAAATTGACCCTTGTTGTTCCCCACCTACCACATTTCTTCTTTCAGTTTCGTTTCCATTTGGCACATTTTGAAAACCATTTTTCTTTCCTTCAACGATAGTTTTACCCATTCTAATATTTTAGTATTTATTATATGGACCTGTAATTTGCTTGCCAGTCTTTCATGTGGTTTCTTATCAAAACCATTAGCAAAATCTATGTATACTACATTCACTGGAAGGCCTTTTAGTAGCTGGTTACCGTTCCCAGTAATGTGAGCAAGTTCGAAAGGCAGAATGTGTTTTTAACAATCATGTGGTTCCCTGAGGATTCTCTCCATGAGTTTGCAGATGTATGATGTCAAGCCGATTGGTTGGTAGTTTTATACAGAGCTTTTTCAGTTTTTTTGTTTTTTTTAAATAGGGGTGACTTGCGTATTTCCAATCTAGGGGGACAACCTCTTGGTCCCAAGATTTTGTGTAAAGTATTTTCAACGGTAAGCAAAGTTCTTCTGCCAGTTCCTTTAAGACTTTGGATTTGATCCCATCCACACCTAGGGCTTTTGAGTCTTTTAGCCTATGGAGTGCAGTCGCCTAGTCTCTGCTTTAGATTTCTGTGCCGACATTTTTGTCAAAATGCTAAATTCAGATGCTACTTTATCTAGCGCCACTTGTGTTTTATTCATAAGTGAAGGACCTGTGACGACTACTGTTATATCATCGGCATAGCTTAGCACTAACTCTTGCAAATGTCATGGTAGCGAGGTTTTCTATATGGATGTTAAAAAGACTAGGACTGAGGACGACTCCTTGTGCAGTTCCATTCTCATACCAGTGTAGTCTGACACTTTGCCTTTCAGCTTTGCTCTGTGACTAAGAATCTTGAATCCATGATGGAATTTTCTGACTTTTATAATTAACTTGTGTAAAAATGCTTGTTGGCCTCCAAATTCGAATGCTTTTTCCAAGATCAGGGAAGATCACTATAACCGAACCCGAGTTGACTGTTACTAGTAATGTTGCTATACAGATTCCAGTACCTACTCCTCTAGTAAAACCATATTCATTCTTAGGCAGGTCTCAAGTCTTTCACAGTAGCCTCTAAGACCATCAGTTCAGCAATTTTACTAATTCATTATGTTAAAGGAATTGGTCTAATTGCCAGGGTCTTTCGGTTTAGTAATCGGAATGTCTGCTTTCTTCCAAGAGGTCGGTAGTTTGTCGAGCTCCCAAGATGCACTGATAACGTACAATATCCCTTGTTCTCCATCAGGACCTGCGTGTGCAATCACTTAGTATGTAATGTTAACAGCACCTGGTGCAGTGTCATTGGCACCTTTTTTGGCTCCGATTAGTTCTTGTTTAGTAAAGAGTCACATTCGTCATTTGTAGCTATGCTCTTTCGAACGGCCGTCAACTTCTGTTTTTCCTTTCCGCCTTCTGACCATTGCAGGAAGCTGTTATGAAGCTTCTCACGCAAACTGGACACCAAGTCACTCAGCCTCCTGCAATGGTTAAATAAATGCATGTTGTCGAGGTGGTTGACCTAACTTTGTTTTAATCTGTCCCTATATCTTTCAAAGACCTACTATGCTTATATAGAGTGACATAACTCAAACCATCTTGCCTCCTCTCTTTAGAAACAGTCTAGCTTCATAGAACACTGCTCTTAGAGTAGTTCTTTCTGGTGTGCGGTTTCTCTAGAGACGTATTCTGCTGACTCTGGAGTTTTGTTCTCTTACTTCACTACTGTAGAACCAATAGTTCTTTCGTTTTATGTTTCCTGGAATGATGACTGGAATAGCTGTTTCAGCAGCTGTAATGGCTTCCTGGAGATTGGTCTCGTGTCCAAATTCTTAGGTGGAGTATGTACTATGCCATTTTTCAAGCTCGTCCTGGTATATATTCCAGTTGGCCTTTATTACATTCCACGTAGGTTGTGTGTGGGTGGTGTAGGAGATCTTTCTATGTTTAGTGTTGTGATAGTAGCGTAGTGGTCACTGGAGATCATCGGGTCTACTTCGCATGAAGCTTGAATGCAGTTGCGATTAACTTTAGAACCTCCTTGAATGTGTGAGGGATGGGGGGAAGGGGTTCTCCAGGGTTGAGTAGTGTAATCTCGAGTACTTCTCACAGAACTTTAGCTAAATAGCTCTCATCTGCATTGGCTGGCCAAGTCACACCTACCTAGTGATTATAAGCATTAAAATCCCAGGTAATAATTAAATCATACTTCTCCATGCCAAACACTTCCTCTGCTAGTTTACATATTGGGGCTTTTAGACGTTATATACGAGGAGCTCAATATTAGCCATATTCACGGTTACTACTAATACCTCTACTCATCAAGAAATAGGTCTATTTTCTTGCATGTATGGTTGTTATTTGACGAGGATCATTTACCTTCGTCTCCCTGTTATGCGTTTATAATACATTGATATCCAGCTAATTTGAAGGATTTTATGGCTGGGTAACAGATTCTGCAAAACTATTACTTCTGCTTTTGTACCGATTGCAGTTTACAGAAGTTTTTTTTTTTTTTAATTTCAAAGACATTGTTTCAATGCAGAATTCGTAATGAACAGATATCGGTTTCTGTTGGTGTTGCCTTTCTAGTAGAACTCCTCTTCTGAATCAACAACCATAGTCTCCACTTCGCTGAGCAGAGACCCTGAGCAGCCGTGGAGTGCGGACGTGTCCCTCCGTGACTGCTAGGGTAGTCAGCCGTTTGATCGCCAGGTGGCGGGGCGTAGCTGCCCCCCCCACCCCCAGTGTTGTTGCCTGACTGGCGGAGTGCAGACGTGGCAGGTGTTGGACTCACCATGGGTGGTCCCCTACCAGCGATTAAGCGCGTGAACTCCGTAGGCCTGGAGTTCTCTGGACGTGCTGGGTATCCAGAGGTAGCGGTGGTGCTGTGTGACATGCTTCATGTCCCGGTGCTCGATGTCGACGGAATTGAGCTGGTGACTGCTCATCGTGTTGTCATCAAGCTGGCGACGGAGGAGGTGTACCGTGCCTTCCTCAGTCGCTACGAGGGACGCTCGTTGTCATTGCTGGGGGGTGCCGGCTCAGTCACCATATCAGACAGGAGTGGTGCGCTGACCTATGTCAGTGTGCATGGGGCGCCACTAGAGTTTCCCGAGGATCTTCTGCGGCGTTATTTCCGGCGGTTTGGGCCCGTCATCAGTGTGAGGGTCAACACGATATCCTCAGGGAGGTATGCCGGGAGGCGGACTAACATTCGCACCTTGGGTATGCGCCTGCGGTCGGACATTCCATCTTCGGTCCGGCTTCTGGGATGTTACATCCGGGTGTACTATGCCCGGCAGCCTAGGACCTGTTTCCGGTGTGGCTTGATGGGGCATCAGGCTGCCGGGTGCGAGGCGGATCCGGTTGCACCTGTCAACCTCTTTAGGGAAGAAGATTTCCCTCCGCTTCCCCTGGACGAGGACTTCGGGGATGCGGAGACCGACCGGCTCGATGTTGCGGCTCCCCCGGCGTCCCCTGACGTTTCCCCGGATGTCGCCGGCCCTCCTCAGGCTGTTGCGATGATATCGGTGGATTCTCCTGCTCCTGTTCATGCTCCTGTCCCTGCTGCTCCAGTGGCCCTTTGTGCTGCGCCCTCCTCATCGCATGTTCACCTGTCTTCAGATGCTGCGCCTGGCCCTGTCTCCTCGACTCGGATCACAGATGCTGAAGTGGCTGTGGGGTCCCCGGTTGTGTGTGGTCCGGTTCCCCCTGCGGTTGAGGCTGCTGCGGTCATGAGACGAGTACGCGCGGCTTGTGATGCCCGTGGGTCTGGGTCCGCTTCCGGTTCCGAAGATGTGCGCCCGGTGCCCAAGCGGTCCAGGCGTTCGTCTACTGCATGGGCTGATGTGGTGGATTCTGACGCTGATGGGTTCTCGGGAATTGAGGTAGTGGACGCTGACGTCCATGTACCTGCTGATGCCAAGGATTGTGTATATGATTCGCCTCCTGTGGCTTCTGTCGGCAGTTCCCCGCAGTGGGGGGTGGTTGCACCTCCAGATGTTGGTGAAGGGGGTGCTGGTGCAGGTCGGGACCTCGTGTTGGTTCTGAAAAAGGATGTTCGGAGAGAGGAGCCCCCGCGGGTGTCCCGTCCGGTGGTTGCTGCGAAGCCTGTGAGGCTGCCGCGGTTACAAGTGCGCTGCCCGTTGCCTGCGCCGGTAAGAAGGAGCCTGTCCCGTTCATCTTAGCCAACGGCGTGGCGTATCATACGACGTCCAACCCTGTAGCTATTACCTTTCATGACCGAGTGGAGCCTATTCCGTGGTGCCCCACGACTGTCTGGGTTCCAGCGTATAGGGTATTTGCTAAGGGTGTGCCGATTTCGATGCCCGATCCTCGGACGACCCTTCGTCCCCCTCTTACGGAAGCTATTCTGGCGATGTGGGAGGCGTATTGTACTCTTTTCCCGGCTGCAGAGTGGCCGGAAAAGTATGCGCAGTCCTGATAGTCTGTGTGCTTGCGGTGGATATCGGGTGTGTCTTGGATTTTAGTCTGTTATGTGATGTATGTTATGTGATGTATATTGTGTGCCCTTCCGGCCGATGTTTTCTAAATGTCCCTGTTCTTTTGGCTATGCCTTTTCATGATCTATGTTTCTTTAATTTGTTGTATTATGTGCTCTTTGGCTATGCCTTTTCATGATCTATGTTTCTTTAATTGTTGTATTATGTGCCCTTCTGGCTATGATGTTCGATCTCTGTTCTTAAATTATTATGTTTATTTTTTCTTGTTTCTTCTCTTATTTTGTGTATTGAGGTGTATTTGGGTCTCGGTCCTTCAGGCCGGTGTTAGGTTTGTTTGTTGTGTACCGATGGTTTTGTACTGTTTGCTATGCGCCTGTGTTTTTTGCTCTTTTGCATTTGTTTATCCTTGTAATGCTTTTGTTTATACTTTGTGCTGCATGTGTTTACCCTTTGTCCTGTATTTTCAATACATTTTTGAGTTTGTACTTTGTTATGCTGTGCTGTCGGCCCTTCTGGCTGATGGGTTTTTTCTTTTTCTCTGTGGTTTGTACTGTGTCTCTTTGTTTTTTTATTGTATTTAATTTGCATGTAAAAAAAAAAAAAAAAAA
>WNGS01168612.1:0-32586 GCA_020271785.1 Procambarus virginalis | reverse complement strand
CTTCGCTAGCAGTGTTGATGCAAAGCGGGTGCTGAATTGATTGTTCATTGGGTTGTCTATTGTACTTTAGATTGAGTTGTAGATCTTGATTTCCGACTGATCTTCTCTTGCAGGTTGCGTTGTGGGATCTTATATGGTCTGTATCGTGACTACCTCGGACGTGTGTTATTGGTGCGAGGTGTCCTAGTTCCAAGGCTGGTGTCGGTCTGTGCGTGGGCCGTCTTAGATACTGTTCACTGTGTGTAAACAGGTGGTAGCTGCACTTGCATTGAACTTTAATAGAACGTAGAAACATGAAAAAGAATATATAGAGTATACAAGAATGAACGTTGAACTTGTGAAGAACATTCTGAGAACCTGGAGAATAGGGCAAAGAACACAGAGAACCTGGAGAAACTGGTGACTTATATGAATTGAACTTGCAAAGAACATGCGAGGAATATGAATAATGTGTAACAAGTTCTAAAGAGAATGTATCAAGACTAATCCTGGAAAACTTACAGTTAAGGCGTCACCCATTTAAGACCAAATTTGTTCAGAGTTTCACTTACAGATATTTGGTCACCCGTTTAAGCCCCCTTTTTTTTAAAGAGTTTTCACTTACAAATATGTGGTCACCATTGTGACCGAATTTTTTCGATCAGACCAAATCTTATCTTATCTTAGCCCATTATTATTACTCACTCCTTCTGTTTGTTCTGCTTCCAACCCGTGGGGGTTAGTGGATCCCATACCCAACCTGTGTACGGTAGTGGATCCCATACCCAACCTGTGTACGGTAGTGGATCCCATACCCAACCTGTGGACGGTAGTGGACCCCCATACCCAACCCTTGGGGGTAGTGGATCCCATACCCAACCTGTGGACGGTAGTGGATCCCATACCCAACCCGTGGACGGTAGTGGACCCCATACCCACCTGTGGGGGTAGTGGATCCCATACCCAACCTGTGGACGGTAGTGGATCCCATACCCAACCTGTGGACGGTAGTGGATCCCATACCCAACCTGTGGCGGTAGTGGACCCCATACCCAACCTGTGGACGGTAGTGGACCCCATACCCAACCTGTGGACGGTAGTGGACCCCATACCCAACCCGTGGACGATAGTGGATCCCATACCCAACCTGTGGACGGTAGTGGATCTCATACCCAACCCGTGGACGGTAGTGGACCCCATACCCAACTGTGTACGGTAGTGGACCCCATACCCAACCTGTGGACGGTAGTGGACCCATACCCAACCCCGGATGACGGAGGGAACCCATACCCAAACCTGTGGACGGTAGTGGACCCCATACCCAACCTGTGGACGGTAGTGGACCCCATACCCAACCTGTGGACGGTAGTGGACCCCATACCCAACCCGTGGGGATTAGTGGATCCCATACCCAACCTGTGTACGGTAGTGGATCCCATACCCAACCTTGGACGGTATGGCCCCATACCCAACCTGTGGACGGTAGTGGATCCCATACCCAACCTATGGACGGTAGTGGATCCCATACCCAACTGTGGACGGTAGTGGACCCCATACCCACCCGTGGACGGTAGTGGATCCCATACCCAACCTGTGGACGGTAGTGGACCTCATACCCAACCTGTGGACGGTAGTGACCCCATACCCAACCTGTGGACGGTAGTGGACCCCATACCAACCTGTGGACGGTAGTGGACCCCATACCCAACCCGTGGACGGTAGTGGACCCCATACCCAACCCGTGGGCAGTAGTGGACCCCATATCTCTATCTAAGTATTGTTATAGAAACGGATAAGCTGAATCCTTCTTAGAAAAAACATCTGAAGCCATAGACTTCAGTAATAATTTAATGTTTATTTAATTTATCCTATAACCTAATTTAGCCATAAGGCCATCAGATCCCTAATGTAGCTGATAATGGAATAATGAAAATTAAAAATATAAATGTACGATAATATCTAATCCTATTAAATAATTATATTTGAATAGCAATTGTTGTCAGTTTATTATAACAATGGTGGGACATGTAGTTAAACAATAATATATTAATTTCAATTATTGGGGCCTTATGAAGCTTCATAGCATCAGAAACATTAAGATAAAGGAACTAGGTGGTACAAACTGTGAGGGGTAGGAGGCTGGTGTGTGAATATAACAACATGATATACCACATGAACTCTTGTTCTAAAACATGTTCTAGAAAGTACTTTGAGACCTGAGGATGGGTTTTTATACAATAGAAGTAAGTTATTGCTCACCAAGACTGCAGAGAGACTTTGGTTCAGCAGACAGACGCAGACTAACTTGCTCCGCTGGTTGTGCCCTGGAGCGTGACCACGCCACATAACTTGGTTATGGAAGCACTTGTCTATGTTGAGCTGGTGAGCGTCGGTGACCACTTCTCCATCGTCCCGGCTGTACCACACCACCACCTGTGGCAAGGTCACGCTCACTACTCTCTTATATGTTCACAATGTTTAGTTCTCAGTATCAGTATCTCTAGCATCTAGTACTCACCTGATTGTGTTTGTAGGGTTGAGCTTGGCTCTTTGGTCCCGCCTCTCAACCGTCGGTCAACTGGTTTACAGATTTCTGAACCTATTGGGCTCTATCATATCTACACTTGAAACTGTGTATGGAGTCTACCTCCACCACATCATGCTTAATGCATTTCATTTGTTAAACACTCTGATACTGAAAAGTTCTTTCAGATGTCTCTGTGGCTCATCTGGGTACTCAGTTTCCACCTGGGTTTCCTTGTGCATGTTGCACTTGTGTTAAATAATCTGTCTTCATCAACTCGCACAATTCCTCTGAGAATCTTGTTGGTGGTGATCATGTTTCCTTAACTCCTCTCTTCCTGTGACGTGAGGTTTAGTTCCCATAGTCTCTCCTCACAGCTCATACACCTCATCTCGGGTACTAGTCTGGTGGCATACCTCTGAACCTTCTCTAATTTAGTCTTGTGCTTGACGATATACGGACTTCAAACTGGAGCTGACTACTCCAGGATTAGTTTGACATACGTGGTATACAAGTTTAGAATGATTTCTTACACAAGTTTCTTAAGGCAGTTCTTATGTTGGCTACCAAGCATATGCCGCTGATGATATCCTCTTGATGTGGGCTTCGGGTACAGGTTTGGCATGATATCAACCCCCAGATCTTTCACTCTCTCTGATTATTGAATGATTTCATCTCCCAAATGGTACCTTGTATCTGGCTTCCTGCTCCCTACACCTATCTTCATTACTTTACATTTGCTCGAGTTAAACTCTAATAGTTATTTGTTGGACCATTCCCTCAGTTTGTCCAGATCATCTTTTAGCCTCATCAAATATGTTTATTGAGATCAGAAGAATACATCTCAAAGGATAGAGTAGCTAGGCTATTTCTACCCCCCACCCCCCTTTAGCCTCATGCTGTCCTTCTCATATTTTTAGCATCATCAGCATTGAGAGGAATGTGTCTATACCCCCTGAAGATCATTCACGTATATAAAAAAAAGATAGGACTGAGTTCACAACCCGGTGGGATTCTGCTAGTGACTTCACCCCCATCCTGAAGCCTCACCTCACACAGTAACTCTGCTTCCTGTTTCTTAGGTACTCCATTATCAATTGGAGCCCGTAATAGTTACTCCTGCATGTTTCTCCAATTAATGCACCAGCCTCTTATGGGGTACCCTTCTCTTTCTTGCTTAATCTTTGTCAACTAGTCATAAATTCTATTACGCTTGTGAGACCAGATTTGCCGTCCCTAAACCCATGTTGGTGGTGTGTTTCGAAGTCCAATCTTTCTAGATGTGTTACTACATTCTTTCTCGCAATCTTCTCCGTCCCTTGCATGGCAGGTAGTGTGGTGGTCATGTACCACACTACACCTGTGTGTACTGGTGGGTGGTCCTGTACCACCACTACACCTGTGTGTACTGGGTGGGTGTCATGTACCACACTACACCTGTGTGTACTGGGTGGGTGGTCCTGTACCACACTACACCTGTGTGTACTGGGTGGGTGGTCCTGTGCCACACTACACTGTGTGTACTGGGTGGGTGGTCCTGTACCACACTACACCTGTGTGTACTGGTGGGTGGTCCTGTACCACACTACACTGTGTGTACTGGGTGGGTGGTCCTGTACCACACTACACCTGTGTGTACTGGGTGGGTGGTCCTGTACCACACTACACCTGTGTGTACTGGGTGGGTGGTCCTGTACCACACTACACCTTGTGTACTGGTGGTGGGTCCTGTTGCCACACTACACCTGTGTGTACTGGGTGGTGGTCCTGTACCACACTACACCCTGTGTGTACTGGGTGGGTGGTTCTGTACCACACTACACCTGTGTGTACTGGGTGGGTGGTCCTGTACCACACTACACCTGTGTGTACTGGGTGGTGGTCCTGTACCACACTACACCTGTGTGTACTGGGTGGTTGGTCCATGTACCAACTACACCTGTACTCACCTAGTTGTACTCACCTAGTTGTGCTTGCGGGGGTTGAGCTCTGGCTCTTTGGTCCCGCCTCTCAACCGTCAATCAACAGGTGTACAGTTTCCTGAGCCTATTGAGCTCTATCATATCTACACTTGAAACTGTGTATGGAGTCAGCCTCCACCACATCGCTTCCTAATGCATTCCATTTGTCAACCACTCTGACACTAAAAAAGTTCTTTCTAATATCTCTGTGGCTCATTTGGGCACTCAGTTTCCACCTGTGTCCCCTAGTGCGTGTGCCCCTTGTGTTAAACAGCCTGTCTTTATCAACCCTGTCGATTCCCCTGAGAATCTTGAATGTGGTGATCATGTCCCCCCTAACTCTTCTGTCTTCCAACGAAGTGAGGTTTAATTCCTGCAGTCGCTCCTCGTAGCTCTTACCTCTCAGCTCGGGTACTAGTCTGGTGGCAAACCTTTGAACCTTTTCCAGTTTAGTCTTATGCTTGACTAGATAGGGACTCCATGCTGGAGCCGCATACTCCAGGATTGGTCTGACATATGTGGTATATAATGTTCTGAAAGATTCCTTACACAAGTTTCTAAAGGCCGTTCTTATGTTAGCCAACCTGGCATATGCTGCTGATGTTATCCTCTTGATATGAGCTTCAGGGGACAGGTCTGGCGTGATATCAACCCCCAGGTCTTTCTCTCTCTCTGACTCTTGAAGTATTTCATCTCCCAAATGATACCTTGTATCTGGTCTCCTGCTTCCTACCCCTATCTTCATTACATTACATTTGCTTGGGTTAAACTCTAACAGCCATTTGTTCGACCATTCCTGCAGCTTGTCCAGCTGCAGGAATGGTCGAACAAATGGCTGTTAGAGTTTAACCCAAGCAAATGTAATGTAATGAAGATAGGGGTAGGAAGCAGGAGACCAGATACAAGGTATCATTTGGGAGATGCCTGTGCATTTGGGACCTGTGTGTACTGGGTGGGTGGTCATGTACCACACTACACCTGTGTGTACTGGGTGGGTGGTCCTGTACCACACTACACCTGTGTGTACTGGGTGGTTGGTCATGTACCACACTACACCTGTGTGTACTGGGTGGGTGGTCCTGTACCACACTACACCTGTGTGTACTGGGAGGGTGGTCATGTACCACACTACACCTGTGTGTACTGGGTGGTGATCATGTACCACACTACACCTGTGTGTACTGGGTGGGTGGTCCTGTACCACACTACACCTGTGTGTACTGGGAGGGTGGTCATGTACCACACTACACCTGTGTGTACTGGGTGGTTGGTCATGTACCACACTACACCTGTGTGTACTGGGTGGGTTGTCCTGTACCACACTACACCTGTGTGTACTGGGTGGTTGGTCCTGTACCACACTACATCTGTGTGTACTGGGTGGGTGGTCCTGTACCACAATACACCTGTGTGTACTGGGTGGGTGGTCATGTACCACAATACACCTGTGTGTACTGGGTGGGTGGTCATGTACCACAATACACCTGTGTGTACTCCACAATACACCTGTGTGTACTGGGTGGGTGGTCATGTACCACAATATACCTGTGTGTACTCGGTGGGTGGTCATGTACCACACTACACCTGTGTGTACTGGGTGGGTGGTCCTGTACCACACTACACCTGTGTGTACTGGGAGGGTGGTCATGTACCACACTACACCTGTGTGTACTGGGTGGTGGTCATGTACCACACTACACCTGTGTGTACTGGGTGGGTGGTCCTGTACCACACTACACCTGTGTGTACTGGGAGGGTGGTCATGTACCACACTACACCTGCGTGTACTGGGTGGTGGTCATGTACCACACTACACCTGTGTGTACTGGGTGGGTGGTCCTGTACCACACTACACCTGTGTGTACTGGGAGGGTGGTCATGTACCACACTACACCTTTGTGTACTGGGTGGTTGGTCATGTACCACATTACACCTGTGTGTACTGGGAGGGTGGTCATGTACCACACTACACCTGTGTGTACTGGGTGGTTGGTCATGTACCACACTACACCTGTGTGTACTGGGTGGGTTGTCCTGTACCACACTACACCTGTGTGTACTGGGTGGTTGGTCCTGTACCACACTACATCTGTGTGTACTGGGTGGGTGGTCCTGTACCACAATACACCTGTGTGTACTGGGTGGGTGGTCATGTACCACAATACACCTGTGTGTACTGGGTGGGTGGTCATGTACCACAATACACCTGTGTGTACTCCACAATACACCTGTGTGTACTGGGTGGGTGGTCATGTACCACAATATACCTGTGTGTACTCGGTGGGTGGTCATGTACCACACTACACCTGTGTGCACTGGGTGGGTGGTCCTGTACCACACTACACCTGTGTGTACTGGGTGGTTGGTCATGTACCACACTACACCTGTGTGTACTGGGTGGGTGGTCCTGTACCACACTACACCTGTGTGTACTGGGAGGGTGGTCATGTACCACACTACACCTGTGTGTACTGGGTGGTGGTCATGTACCACACTACACCTGTGTGTACTGGGTGGGTGGTCCTGTACCACACTACACCTGTGTGTACTGGGAGGGTGGTCATGTACCACACTACACCTGTGTGTACTGGGTGGTTGGTCATGTACCACACTACACCTGTGTGTACTGGGTGGGTTGTCCTGTACCACACTACACCTGTGTGTACTGGGTGGTTGGTCCTGTACCACACTACATCTGTGTGTACTGGGTGGGTGGTCCTGTACCACAATACACCTGTGTGTACTGGGTGGGTGGTCATGTACCACAATACACCTGTGTGTACTGGGTGGGTGGTCATGTACCACAATACACCTGTGTGTACTGGGTGGGTGGTCATGTACCACAATATACCTGTGTGTACTGGGTGGGTGGTCCTGTACCACACTACACCTGTGTGTACTGGGTGGGTGGTCCTGTACCACACTACACCTGTGTGTACTGGGAGGGTGGTCATGTACCACACTACACCTGTGTGTACTGGGTGGTGGTCATGTACCACACTACACCTGTGTGTACTGGGTGGGTGGTCCTGTACCACACTACACCTGTGTGTACTGGGAGGGTGGTCATGTACCACACTACACCTGTGTGTACTGGGTGGTTGGTCATGTACCACATTACACCTGTGTGTACTGGGTGGGTGGTCATGTACCACACTACACCTGTGTGTACTGGGTGGTTGGTCATGTACCACACTACACCTGTGTGTACTGGGTGGGTTGTCCTGTACCACACTACACCTGTGTGTACTGGGTGGTTGGTCCTGTACCACACTACACCTGTGTGTACTGGGTGGGTGGTCCTGTACCACACTACACCTGTGTGTACTGGGTGGGTGGTCATGTACCACACTACACCTGTGTGTACTGGGTGGGTGGTCATGTACCACAATACACCTGTGTGTACTCCACAATACACCTGTGTGTACTGGGTGGGTGGTCATGTACCACAATACACCTGTGTGTACTGGGTGGGTGGTCATGTACCACACTACACCTGTGTGCACTGGGTGGGTGGTCCTGTACCACACTACACCTGTGTGTACTGGGTGGTTGGTCATGTACCACACTACACCTGTGTGTACTGGGTGGGTGGTCCTGTACCACACTACACCTGTGTGTACTGGGAGGGTGGTCATGTACCACACTACACCTGTGTGTACTGGGTGGTGGTCATGTACCACACTACACCTGTGTGTACTGGGTGGGTGGTCCTGTACCACACTACACCTGTGTGTACTGGGAGGGTGGTCATGTACCACACTACACCTGTGTGTACTGGGTGGTTGGTCATGTACCACACTACACCTGTGTGTACTGGGTGGGTTGTCCTGTACCACACTACACCTGTGTGTACTGGGTGGTTGGTCCTGTACCACACTACATCTGTGTGTACTGGGTGGGTGGTCCTGTACCACAATACACCTGTGTGTACTGGGTGGGTGGTCATGTACCACAATACACCTGTGTGTACTGAGTGGGTGGTCATGTACCACAATACACCTGTGTGTACTGGGTGGGTGGTCATGTACCACAATATACCTGTGTGTACTGGGTGGGTGGTCCTGTACCACACTACACCGGTGTGTACTGGGTGGGTGGTCATGTACCACACTACACCTGTGTGAACTGGGTGGAGAGAACCTGAGGGTGTGTAGGGTGAAGAGAACCTCCCGTGCTGTTCTGACCAGGGTAGACTGTACAGTAGTGAAGCTGTGTTTGTTTCCCTGTCAGTAAATTTGTCATTATATTGAGATCTTCTGTTGTGTCCTTTCCAAATTCTTAAACATTCTTTCGCGGGAGTGCATCACAACACATTAGTTGGTTGCAGCCTAAAGTTTGATCTTAGGAACACCTGAAAACAACGAGACCATACCAGTCTGGGCGTTATGATGAGGTGAGCTAGCAGATGTTATCTAACTTAACACAATACAAGCAACTCCAATATCTCGTAAAGATTAACCTATTATGTAACAGTAAAATTGAAAGACAACCAGTAATAAGGAAATGATAGTACTTACAACAACACTGGTGGAGCGTGTATATGGTCACTTACAGCAACACTGGTGGAGCATGTATATGGACACTTACAGCATCACTGGTGGAGCATGTATATGGACACTTACAGCAACACTGGTGGAGCATGTATATGGACACTTACAGCAACACTGACGGAGCGTGTATATGGTCACTTACAGCAACACTGGTGGAGCGTGTATATGGAGACTTACAACAACACTGGTGGAGCGTGTATATGGTCACTTACAGCAACACTGGTGGAGCATGTATATGGACACTTACAGCATCACTGGTGGAGCGTGTATATGGACACTTACAGCAACACTGGTGGAGCATGTATATGGACACTTACAGCAACACTGACGGAGCGTGTATATGGTCACTTACAGCAACACTGGTGGAGCGTGTATATGGTCACTTACAGCAACACTGGTGGAGCATGTATATGGACACTTACAGCAACACTGGTGGAGCATGTATATGGACACTTACAGCAACACTGGTGGAGCATGTATATGGACACTTACAGCAACACTGGTGGAGCGTGTATATGGATACTTACAGCAACACTGGTGGAGCGTGTATATGGTCACTTACAGCAACACTGGTGGAGCGTGTATATGGACACTTACAGCAACACTGGTGGAGCATGTATATGGACACTTACAGCAACACTGGTGGAGCATGTATATGGACACTTACAGCAACACTGGTGGAGCGTGTATATGGATACTTACAGCAACAATGGTGGAGCGTGTATATGGTCACTTACAGCAACACTGGTGGAGCGTGTATATGGACACTTACAGCAACACTGGTGGAGCGTGTATATGGACACTTACAACAACACTGGTGGAGCGTGTATATGGACACTTACTTCAACACTGGTGGAGCGTGTATATGGACACTTACAGCAACACTGGTGGAGCGTGTATATGGACACTTACAGCAACACTGGTGGAGAGTGTATATAGACACTTACAGCAACTACTGGTGGAGCGTGTATAAGGACACTTACAGCAACACTGGTAGAGCGTGTATATGGACACTTACAGCAACACTGGTGGAGCGTGTATATGGACACTTACAGCAACACTGGTGGAGCGTGTATATGGACACTTACAGCAACACTGGTGGAGCGTGTATATGGACACTTACAGCAACACCGGTGGAGCGTGTATATGGACACTTACAGCAACACTGGTGGAGCGTGTATATGGACACTTACAGCAACACTGGTGGAGCGTGTATATGGACACTTACAGCAACACTGGTGGAGCATGTATAAGGACACTTACAGCAACACTGGTGGACCGTGTATATGGACACTTACAGCAACACTGGTGGAGCGTGTATATGGTCACTTACAGCAACACTGGTGGAGCGTGTATATGGACACTTACAGCAACACTGGTGGAGCGTGTATATGGACACTTACAGCAACACTGGTGGAGCGTGTATACGGACACTTACAGCAACACTGGTGGAGCGTGTATATGGACACTTACAGCAACACTGGTGGAGCGTGTATAAGGACACTTACAGCAACTACTGGTGGAGCATGTATATGGACACTTACAGCAACACTGGTGGAGCGTGTATATGGACACTTACTTCAACACTGGTGGAGCGTGTATAAGGACACTTACAGCAACTACTGGTGGAGCGTGTATATGGACACTTACAGCAACACTGGTGGAGCGTGTATATGGACACTTACTTCAACACTGGTGGAGCGTGTATATGGACACTTACAGAAACACTGGTGGAGTGTGTATATGGACACTTAGAGCAACACTGGTGGAGCGTGTATATGGACACTTACAGCAACACTGGTGGAGCGTGTATATGGACACTTACAGCAACACTGGTGGAGCGTGTATATGGACACTTACAGCAACACTGGTGGAGCGTGTATATGGACACTTACAGCAACACTGGTGGAGTGTGTATATGGACACTTAGAGCAACACTGGTGGAGCGTGTATATGGACACTTACAGCAACACTGGTGGAGCGTGTATATGGACACTTACAGCAACACTGGTGGAGCGTGTATATGGACACTTACAGCAACACTGGTGGAGCGTGTATATGGACACTTACAGCAACACTGGTGGAGCGTGTATATGTACACTTACAGCAGTAGTGTAAATGAGGACTACAACCGTGCGCACCATCTGGCCAGGTGAGCTCATTAGAGCCAGCTGGCCATGTGGTGCTCAGGTATGTAGCCACATAATGTTGTAAGGGGATTTTCCCGGAAGTTGGGGCGTGTCGGACGCGTGTGAGCGTCCGGTGTTTGGGTATGTGGTCAGGGAATATTGTGGTCATGTTGTTTGGGGGGTAGGGGAGTATGTAGCGCTATGTGGTATGTGCTAAAGTAAGAGGTATGTGGATATGTTGTTAAGAGTAAATGAATATGTATGATTGTTTTCCGTAGACTTAATCCTGTGTGTAGATAATAGTTTTTGATTAAAGACTATGTATTGCTATTCGCCTAGAGTATGAGTGCTCTAGAAGGTCCAACATATGTTGTTGGGGTAGGGGAGGGACAGGGGTGAGGGAGGGAGGGGATAGGGAGACTGAGGGAGAGTGAGGGGTGCTTCCCCCTCGGCGTGAGAGTGTTTAGAGCCATTTTGTGGTTTGTGGTTTTGTCAGCTTCCGTTTAGGTAGCACTTGAGAGAGTGTCATGTTGGGTAGGGGATGGAAGCTATGTGCTTGGTATGCAGACATGTGGAGGGAGGGGGGACCCCTGCTACCTGAGAGGGAGCAGAGAGTTAAGATGGGAGAGTGAGGGGAGCTTCCCCCATGACTGGAGAGTGCTTAGAGCCATTTGTGGTTTCGACATCCATTATCCATGAAGTGCCAGGAGGGTAGGAGAGAAAGAAAGAGGCAGACAGACAGACAGACAGACAGTCAGACAGAGACAGACAGACAGACAGACAGACAGACAGACAGACAGACAGACAGACCGAAGGGTAGGAGGCGATGGGAGTGGCAGCAAGACGGAAGTGAACCATTAACCTTAAGCGCTTTTCGATGCTCACTCCAGCAGCCCTCTCTTACCACTGTGGCTCCGTTAAGGAGGTCACCGTTCTTACTTCCGCCGGCTGGGCAACACCTGTCAGCCATCAATCAGTTCTCATTTGACCGGCTTGTCTACCTCCCCTCACACACAAACGCGCCGTTAGTTCACTGTGAGCCTTCATTCGCTACACACGCACCATAGAGCTCCGCATCATGGAAAGACGAACCTTAACAGCCTGCATGAAATGTGGTGTGTTATATATTCCATCACCAAACCAAGTATGTCGTCTTCAGTGCACAATGTGCGAAAAACCACCCCTAGGTCATTACGACACCAAATGCAAGCGCTGTCAACAGATTTTCTGTGATAACCGTGAGTGTTATTCTTATTACACAGTTCATTTTATTGCATCCACAGGTGAAATATCGCGTGTAAACTATTATCTTTTATTGTGTGAGAATAATTACTCATTCGGGGCTATTACATTCCACACAGTTAAATATTTTCTTTTTCAATTTCAGTTTACAAAACCGTGAAGTGCCCTTACTGCTCACCTGCGCCTCGAGGAGGACCTCGTCGGAATGAAACTTCTCATAAACGTAAGGATCATATAAACTTCTCCTACCTGTATTACATTTTCATCATCATAATCCACTTGCAAGCATACACTCATGCATAATAAACATATTTTCCTCATTCACCCATGTTGAATAACATTTTTGTTCCATTTCAGGTTATAATCCCTACCTCAATCGACGGAGGGAACAGACAAACGTCATCGAGTCGGTATCCCACCCATCCCACACTGAGCTAAGGAGAGCTGATGTCACTCGCGGGCATCCCCAGCCCCTTCAACAAGGTCACTCTCGCCATCAGATCAAGGGCTACGAGACATTATCACGCCCAGTTAACACACCTGCTCAACCCCTTCACCAGGACATAAGTAAGTTATTACTGTCTTATTTCAGTCTATTTCCTAATCATATGAATTCCCACTAGTCTGCCCCCCTCACCTTAATATATATGTATGTATGTGTGTGTGTGTGTGTGTGTGTGTGTGTGTGTGTGTGTGTGTGTGCGTGCTTTTCATTCTTTCTAGAGATAATATGTTTTCTTTTTTTTTACAGATGCCGCCCAGCTCTGCATAGATTTGGTATCAAGCAGTGCTGAGAGCGACAATGAGAGTGACAGCACAGCTGAGCGGACATTACCTACATCCGGCTCGCTCCCCTCTGCTCACAGGGGGTGAGGGGTCCTTCACGTACTCACTCAATCTCCCCTTCACCCCCAGCCCCATACCACGAACTAGCAGCAGCAGCAGCATCAGCAGCTCAGCAGCAGCAGCAGCAGCAGCAGCAGCAGCAGCAGCAGCAGCAGCAGCAGCGGTGGTGAGAACACTACCGTTAACAACATCACAGTCCATGAGATTAACCTTGACTCAGACGACAGCTCAGCAGACCTTGACCTTGACTCGTCAACATCTGTCAATTCTGACTGGTTACCACGTCAGGCGTAGTAGCTGACGGCGCAGTCTCACCATTCATTTCGGAGGGGCTCTATCACCACCCCCACACCCCCAAGTCCTCTCCCATCACCTCCACCACCACCGCTCTCCCCCTCTCCCCCACCGCCCTAGAAATTCAGCTACTGGATCGAATTGATAATTTAACGTGGGTATGTTCGGCTTTCTTTCTCCATACCAGACCATGTTAACACCTCCCCCGGACTCTATCTGAGAACATACAGGGAATTTTTCATAAATGAGATTCGTTCTCTTTTCTCCCCACAACATCCTTCACTCCTTATTTACCCAGACATCACTCTAATTGTGCGGAACTTAAATATACAACAAGACGGTGAGGAGGAGGATCTTTGGATCCTATAAATAACGATGGCTTCCCCATACGAGGTGAAACGCGAACAATAACTCGAGAGGAAGTAGTTACGCTTATTGATTTTTGGGCTGACGAATTGACAGAGAAAATATTCCAATACCTTGAAGAGAGGGAGGGCTCCAATGTCTTGGTTGAGCGGCTCACAGGGTTTTACATTAACTGTGGTCAGATTGAACACCGATAAGATTAGGCTCGCATGTAGACTATCCGGAAGGCTTGCGTGGAAAGCAGTTAGTTTTCAATCCAGAGGGAGAGGCGGATTTTGCCTTATGCAGTGCTTGCTGCTTATAAATGTTTAGCTAAGGGGATGCACCTAGATAATATTCGCGCTAGATCTGTGAATGCTAGTTGGTGTCTCAGACACATTAATTGGCCGCTGATGTCAATTCTGCAGTAACATTCGAGGATATTCAAGGTAGAGAAAATTAATAAAGTCAGTATATTCATCTATTCACTAGAAAGAGATGAAAATGCTAGACAGCAACACACTACATTACACTAGCTAGGAAGGGAAGAGGTGGATATACAGATGTCATACCTTTGCTGATGTTGGAAGCTCAACACTTAGTGTTAATTAAGGATTTCAACCAATATGTACGTAATATGCGTAGCAATTCAGATCGCATCCCAAGTCAACACGGCTTTTGCCACTGTTGTTTGATATCACTCCCACCAGATCGCATGCAGAGTCATGAAAGTACATGCAAAGTACATCAAACTCTCAAATTCTACCCACCAGAGAGGAAGATTACTTTCCGTAACTACGGACGGGGATATGGTCCTAGTCACATGTGCTTTTATGACTTTGAGTGCATGTTAGACCGCTCAAACCCTAAGGGGATGATCGAATCACGTCACAGCGCAGTGGCGTATGCGTACATCATCATTGACAGACAGATGAATATTGTTGAGAATGACACTTATTTGGGTAAAGATGCGGTCAATCACTTTGTAACCACGCTAGAAGCGTCATGGGCTAGAATCAAGAAGGGTTAGTATCCTATGAACTTCACATGTCACAGCAACAGCAGGCGATATTTGAGACAAAAACAGCCTGTGAACTCTGTGATGAACCTTTTAACGGGGAGATGTAATCAAAGTCCGGCATCACGACCACACAGTAAGATTCCACAATTATCAAGCGGCTTACTGTGATAGATGCAATTTTGCAGTGTATAAATTCATACAAGTTCCTATACACTTTTTCCCACAACGCTTCCTATGATTTAGGAGTAATCCTAAACGAGATGAAAGATAGACCAGGAAGTGAAATAGATATATATGCCCAGGGATGGATTTAATTTATGAAAGTTGATGTGACAACTTAAGATTTTGGATAGTTTAGCCCTTCTCAACGGTCGCAGGAAGAATAGCCAAGGATCATATTGATAGTGGGAACCTACCACATTCACTTTGGCTATGTTAAAAGGAGTAAATAAAGCTGCCATCCCAAACTGCTGAACGGTAAACAATCATTCTGCTATGATTATTTATCCTCTATGTCTGTGTTAGATGAACCTCACCTTCTTCTCGCGATAAGTTTTACAATACACTAAAAGACGAAGAGTTATCAGAAAAAAGATAAACAAGCCTTAGAAATTTTTGATTTAGCTAAATGTCGCAACATGGGGAGTATCTGCTCCTTTACCTCAAAGTGGACACAGGTTTGCTAGCTGATGTGTTCACAGTCTGGCGAGATACCATGCTTGCTCTCTACAAATTAGACATCTCCCACTACATTTCTTTACCCTCATTTGCTTGGGATGCTTCTTGCTTAAATCGAAGTTGAACTTGATGTTGCGTCTGACCCTTGTTATATGATTACTTCGTCGGAATCTCCGAGGTGGGTTTCACCAGTGTAACGAGACAGTACACGAATGTGGAGAACCAACATACAGGCGTAGATCTAGGGGAAGATAGTAGCTACATCATTTACCTCGATTTTAACAGTCTTTACGGGGCGTGTATGACTGAACTGCTCCCTCGTGGCGGGATTCAGAAACTGACACATGTGTAGTTAACACAGTCTATTCCCGCCAATGCCTAGAGGAGGAGTTGATATTCTGTGTGTAATTGCCATAAAATCCTTCTACTAGATATGGGAACCAGTCTGTAAATATTTTGGATGTAANCGCTCTGCATAGATTTGGTATCTAGCAGTGCTGAGAGCGACAGGGAGACTGACACAGAGACAGCTCAGCACAGCTAGCTGTGGGGACATTACCTACATCCGGCTCGCTCCCTCTGCTCACAGGGAGGTGAGGGGTCCTTCACGCGCTCACTCAATCCCCGTTCCTCCCACGCCCCATACCCAAATCTATCAGCGAGATCGCAGCAGCAGCACAGCAGCAAACAGCAGCAGCACAGTGTTGTGAAACACTACCGTTAACATCACAGTCCGTGAGAATAGCCTCGACTCAGCGACAGCTCAGTAGACCGTGACCTTAACTCGTCAGCGTCTGTCAATTCTGACTGGTTAGCACCGTCTGGCGTAGCAGCAGCAGCTGACCGCGCAGTCTCACCCATTCATTTCGGAGGGGGGACTATCACCACCCCCACGCCCCCCCCCCCCCTAGTCCTCTCCACCACACCCCCACCACCGCTCTCCCCCTTGCACCACCTGCGCTAGAAATTCAACCTCAGCTGCTCGATCGAATTGATAACTATAATGGCGGGTATGTTCGGCTTTCATTCTCCATACCAGAGCATGTTAACACCTCCCCAGGACTATCTAAGAACAGTGATTTTTTTATTAACGAGATTCGTTCCCTTTTCTCCCCACAACATCCATCACTCCTAATTTACCCAAATATCACTAATTGTGCGAAATTTAAATGTACAACAAGACGGTGAGGAGGAGGAGAATCTTTTGGATCCTATAAATAACGACGCCTTTCCCATACGAGGCGAGGGGCGAACAATAACTCGAGAGGAATTAGATACACTTATTGATTTTTGGGCTGATGAATTGACAGAAAATCTCAATACCTTGAAGAGAGGGAGGGGTCCAATGTCTTGGTTGAGCGGCTCACAGGGTTTTACATTAACTGTGGTCAGATTGAACACCCGATAAGATTAGGCTCCCATGTAGACTATCCTGAAGGCTTGCGTGGAAAGCAGTTGGTTTTCAATCCAGAGGGAGAGGCGGATATCTGCCTTATGCAGTGTGTTGCGGCTTATAAATGTTTAGCTAAGGGGATGCATCTAGATAATATTCGCGCTAGATCTGTGAATGCTAGTTGGTGTCTCAGACACATTAATTGGCCAGCAGATGTTAATTCTGCAGTGACGTTTGAGGATATTCACAAGGTAGAAAAAATGAATAAAGTCAGTATATTCATCTATTCACTAGAAAGAGATGAAAATGCTAGACGACAACGACACTACATTACACTAGCTAGGAAGGGAAGAGGAGGATATACAGATGTCATACCATTGCTGATGTTGGAAGCTCAACACTTAGTATTAATTAAGGATTTCAACCAATATGTACGTAATATGCGCAGCAATCCAGATCGCATCCCAAGTCATCACAGCTTTTGTCATTGTTGTTTGATATCACTCCCAGCAGATCGCATGCAGAGTCATGAAAGTACATGCAAAGTACATCAGACTCTTAAATTCTACCCACCAGAGAGGAAGATTACTTTCCGTAACTATGGACGGGGATATGGTCCTAGTCACATGTGCTTTTATGACTTTGAGTGCATGTTAGACCGCTCGAACCCTAAGGGAATGATAGAATCACGTCACAATGCAGTAGCGTATGCGTACATCATCATTGACAGACAGATGAATATTGTTGAGAATGACACTTATTTGGGTAAAGATGCGGTCAATCACTTTGTAACCACGCTAGAAGCGTCATGGGCTAGAATCAAGAAGGGGTTAGTATCCTATGAACTTCACATGTCACAGCAACAGCAGGCGATATTTGAGACAAAAACGGCGTGTGAACTCTGTGATGAACCTTTTAACGGAGAAGATGTAATCAAAGTCCGGCATCACGACCACACAGTAAGATTTCACAATTATCAAGCAGCTTACTGTGATAGATGTAATTTACAGTGTATAAATTCATACAAGTTCCTATACACTTTTTCCCACAACGCTTCCTATGATTTAGGAGTAATCCTAAACGAGATGAAAGATAGACCAGGAAGTGAAATAGATATATTAGCTAGGGATGAATTTAAATTTATGAAAGTTGATGTGAACAACTTAAGATTTTTTGATAGTTTAGCCCTTCTCAATGGCTCGCTAGAAAGAATAGCCAAGGATAATATTGATAGTGGGAAACCTACCACATTCACTTTGGCTATGTTAAACGGTGTAAATAAAGCAGCCATCCCAAAACTGCTCAAGGGTAAACAATCATTCTGCTATGATTATTTATCCTCTGTCTGTGTCAGATGAACCACACCTTCCTTCTCGCGATAAGTTTTACAATACACTAAAAGACGAAGAGTTGTCAGAAAAAGATTATAAACAAGCCTTAGAAATTTTTGATTTGGCTAAATGTCGCAACATAGGGGAGTATCTGCTCCTTTACCTCAAAGTGGACACAGGTTTGCTAGCTGATGTGTTCACAGTCTGGCGAGATACCATGCTTGCTCTCTACAAATTAGACATTTCCCACTACATTTCTTTACCCTCATTTGCTTGGGATGCATTCTTGCTTAAATCGAAAGTTGAACTTGATGTTGTGACAGACCCATTGTTATATGATTTACTTCGTCGGAATCTCCGAGGCGGGTTCACCAGTGTGACGAGACAGTACACGAATGTGGAGAACCAACATACAGGCTTAGATCTAAGGGAAGATAGTAGCTACATCATTTACCTCGATTTTAATAGTCTTTACGGGGCGTGCATGACTGAACTGCTCCCTCGTGGCGGGATTCGGAAACTGACACACAATGAGCGTGACGTGCTGCTAGAGCAAGGCTTGGAGAATATCCCATGTGATGGGTCCAAGGGATATTGGGTGTTGTGTGATACACTACAGGTCCGACCGGAGGTGGCTAGGTACACAGATGAACTGCCCCTAGTTCTTTCACATACTTGCATTACCGAGGATCTCATTTCACCTTACAGTAAGAATATTCTTTCAGAAGAAAGTCGCGGTCTGCCTAAAAACAATACTAAATTAATTGCTTCGCACCTTCCTCAGAAAGATTACCTCGTTAGTTTGGACTTGTTACAGTTGCTCATGCGCATTGGATTAGAAGTAGCTAAAGTTCACGACATCTACGAATTCGAGCAGGAGAGCTACCTTAAAGACTTCATTGAAACTAATGTTAGTGAACGGGCGAGTACCAAATGCGCGATAAAAAAAAGGCTTTCAAACTCGTATCAAACTCTATATATGGAAAGTCTCACAGATGTATCTAAATATGGGAACAAACACTATTTGGTCACAGATCGTAGACATTTCCTGAAACATGCTCGAAACGCTTTCTTCGCTGTCACAGTGAGAGGTTGTGTTAGCTGGAGCTCCGAGTGAAGCAATATTATTCAGCAATAATGGAGGGTTTGGTGAGGGAGTTGGTGAGTCTGGTTGGAGCTCTAAGGACAGAGCTGGATTCGTTGCGGGAGGAGGTAAGGCAGATTAAGCAACGACAGGATGAAGCAAAGGAGGAGACCGGCATTAGAGAGACCCCGTCTTGGCATATTGTAAAAGACAGGGGTCTTAAGAAGACCTTGGCAAAAAAGACACCTAATACCATAAAGATTACAAACGCATTTGATGTGTTGGAGGACGAGTGCTGTGGTGAACCTATGGTTCAGCGTGGAGGTAAGGGCATAGCGGCGAGGAACATTGAAGCGCGGGTCCCTCAAAGTGCCCCAAGAGAAAAGGGAGGATCGAAGCGAATTTTGGTTGTGGGAGATTCCCAGGTGAGGTATTTGGACAGAACGTTTTGTGCCAGAGATAAAGGGAACAGATTAAGGGTTTGCTATCCTGGAGCTGGTATTGGTGATATTGTTGGAAACATGAAAGATATTATGACGGGAAATGGGAACAAACCCATTATTTGTATTAGTGCAGGGGGTAATGATGTTGGGAGAGTTAGAAGTGAGGAACTAATACAGAAATTCAAGACAGCAATAGAATTAGTTAGGAGCAAGGGAGGAATCCCGATCATATGTGGCATTCTTCCAAGAAAGGGAGTGGGAAATGAATGGATGTCGAGGGCACTTGGTGTCAATTGCAGGCTGGAAAGATATTGCAAATCTAATGCAATATCTTATATAGACAACTGGGAACACTTCTATGGAAGAAATGAAATGTATGCTCGGGATGGGGTGCATCTATCGAGAGCTGGGGTTGTTGCTGTTGCAAACTCGTTGGAAGAAGTGGTTAGAGGTGTTTGTTTGGGTTTAAACTGTTAGTAGATAGAGGTATGGGAATTGATTTGGAGGAAGGATGTAATAAAAGTATGTGTTTGCGGGAAAAGGAATTGGCAAAATGATCAGGGAAAGAGAAGGGCCTCAAAATAACAATTCACTTAGGGTATATTACACAAACAGTAGAAGTCTAAGAAATAAAATTAACGAATTAAATGCTCTTGTCTGCACAGAAAAAATAGATATTATTGCACTCACCGAAACGTGGATGAATGTTGATAATAGAGAACTATTAGCTGAATATCAAATAAATGGATTTAAACTATTTCACACAGATAGATATATTAGACGAGGAGGTGGAGTAGCCATATACGTTAGGGACAATTTGAAATGTAGTCTCAAAGAGGGAATCAAAACTGAGCCACACACAGAAACTATTTGGATAGAATTAAACGAAAAAGCAAATAATATTATATTAGGAGTTATATATAGGCCACCAAATTTAGACAGAATGGAAGCAAAGCATCTATGGGATGAAATATCTAGGGCATCTAGATCTAACAGTATTTATGTCATGGGTGACTTTAATTTTAGTGGAATAAACTGGTTGAACAAAACAGGGAATAGTGAAGCAGAAGATTTTCTAGAATTAATTGACGATTGCTTTCTTACGCAACACATTAAGGAACCAACACGGGAAAATAATATTTTAGATTTAGTGTTAACTAACAGGGAAACACAAATTAATGACATCGAAATAGGGAGTGAGCTAGGGAACAGTGATCACAAAGAAATCAGATTTAGCATAGAATGGAATAGACCTGTAGGAGAAAATTCTGTTAAAGTGCCAGATTTTCGAAAAGCTGATTTTAATAGCCTAAGAAATTTTTTGGGTCAAATTGATTGGAAAGTCTTGGGTATGGGGTGTGGGCCGGACTTGGAGCGAGACATGAACCCAGTGATAGGTGATGTAAATGGGGATGTCGATGTGGATTCAATATATAACTTATTTAAGAATATTCTAAACAAAGCACAGGAACGTAGTATACCACACAAATTGAATAGATCGAATACTAATGACCCAAAGTGGATAACAAAGAATTTGAAAAACCTTATAGGTAAAAAGAGAGCTTGGTACAAAAGGATTAAAAATGGGGAGGTCACTTTAGAACAGGAATTCGTTCAACTGGTTAAAAATGTTAAAAAAGAGATAAGGAAAGCAAAAAGAAACTATGAAGTTCGTATAGCAGGGCAAGCAAAGACAAATCCTAAAGGGTTTTTTCAGTTATATCGAACTAAGACTAGGGAAAGGATAGGCCCATTAAAAACTGAGACAGGTCAAATAACAGATAGTGATGAAGAGATGAGTAGTATTTTTAATAAATATTTTGTATCTGTATTTACTAAAGAGGAACTTAACAATATGCCTTCAACCGAACAAGTCTACGTGGGTAGGAACGAGGACAGGTTGACGAGTTTAGCAGTTACCAGGGAGGATGTTCTTAAACAAATAGAAAAACTCAAACCAAACAAATCCCCAGGGCCGGATGAAGTGTTTGCCAGGGTGCTTAAAGAATGCAAAGGGGAGCTTTGTGACCCACTGTCAATCATATTTAATAAATCAATAGAGTCAGGCAGAGTGCCAGAGTTTTGGAAAGTTGCTAATGTGATACCAGTTTTTAAGAAAGGAGATAGATCACTTGCGTCTAACTATCGACCAATTAGCCTAACGTCTATTGTGGGAAAGTTACTCGAATCTATAATAGCAAATAAAATTCGTCTTCATCTTGAAAAACATAAATTAATAATTGAGTCGCAACATGGTTTTATAAATGGCCGTTCATGTTTAACAAATTTGTTATCTTTTTATTCTAGCATAGTTGAGGCAGTTGATAGTGGTAAGGATTGTGATGTTGTGTACCTTGACTTTAGCAAAGCTTTTGATACAGTGCCACATGAAAGACTGATTAAAAAGATAGAGGCTCATGGTATTGGTGGTGCTATATTAAGCTGGATTAGGGCATGGCTATACCAAAGGAAACAGAGTTAGTATAAATGGAGTCAAGTCAGAGTGGGAAAATGTTGTAAGTGGAGTGCCTCAAGGCTCTGTCCTGGGCCCTCTGTTGTTTATAATATATATAAATGATTTAGATTCGGGTTTGAGTAGTAACATTTGCAAATTTGCCGATGATACGAAAATCGGTAGGGAAATTAATTCGGAGGAGGACTCTCTATCACTTCAAGTTGATCTAGATAGGGTTTTGAAATGGTCAAAGGACTGGCAGATGCAGTTTAATGCTGATAAATGTAAAGTTCTGAGGCTAGGTAATGATGATAGAGTTACAAGATACGAGCTAGATGGTGTTGAGATTGCGAAGTCGGATTGCGAAAGGGATCTGGGAGTTATAATTAGTAAGAATTTAAAACAAAAGGATCAATGCATGAATGTTCGTAATAAGGCAAATCGGACACTCGGATTTATTAATCGCAGCGTTAGTAACAAGACACCTGGTGTGGTTCTCAAGCTATATCTTGCTCTCGTTAGGCCCCATTTAGATTATGCAGTTCAGTTTTGGTCGCCATATTATAGAATGGATATAAATTCACTTGAACGTGTCCAGCGTAGGATGACTAAGTTAATTCCCCAAATTAGAAATCTTTCATATGAAGAAAGATTAACAAAGCTAAATTGCATTCACTGGAAAGGCGAAGAGTTAGGGGTGACATGATAGAGGTTTACAAGTGGATGAATGGACATAACAAAGGGGATATTAATAGGGTATTAAAAGTATCAACACAGGACAGAACGCGAAACAATGGGTATAAATTGGATAAGTTTAGATTTAGGAAAGACTTGGGTAAATACTGGTTCATTAACAGGGTTGTTGATTTGTGGAACCAATTGCCGCGTAACATTGTGGAGGTGGGGTCCCTCGATTGTTTCAAGCATGGGTTGGACATGTATATGAGTGAGATTGGGTGGTTATAAATAGGAGCTGCCTCGTATGGGCCAATAGGCCTTCTGCAGTTGCCTTTGTTATTATGTTCTTATGTTATGTTCAAGCAGTGTCTTTTGTTAAGTAAGGATCGTGTAATATGTACTATCAAGCAGAAGTCTCTCCTAGTCAACACTCCTACGTATCTGGGTTATCATATACTTCAAATTGCTAAGAGGCGTCTATGAGTTCTGGTATGATGTTGTCAAACCTGCGTACGGGGATAAAGCGAGTCTTATATACAGACACAGACTCTTTCATCATTAAACTTGACTGTCAGGATGTGTTTGAAGAGTTGAATAAGTCTCCTCTCTTCGACTGTATGTATTTTAGTAATTTTAATGACACACACCCATCCTACTCTAAAGCGCGAGAAGGTGAACTAGGATTGCTCAAGTCTGAAATAGGCTCTAAGATTATTAACCAGTTAATTTCTCTCAGACCTAAAACATATTCGTTCACCACACATGATGGAGAACACACTTGTAAGTGTAAGGGCGTGCCATACCACCTACAAGAGAAACTCTCACACGACTCGTTTCAGCACACTCTTGAAACAAACACTTCAATCAGGTTTGTGTCGAGATCTATACGTAACGTGCAAGGAAAGATTTGTACATGTCGCAGTACCTGCAGAGGTTTGTCAGCATTTGACGATAAACCCTACATTTTAAGCCCCACACAGTCCCTAGCGTATGGTCATCCAGATATTCCCAATAACAATGATGATGAGATGGATGTAGAAGGGGGAGAGGAGGAGATGGAAGAAGTGTTTATGGAGGAGGAGGAAGAGGAAGTAGAGCAACCACAGAGACTCTGCCCAATATTCCGCCCCTGGAGCAAACGCGATGTTACAGCTCAAACTATTCAACCGTCGCTAGATTTTACGTTGTACAATTGTTAGTATTAAGATAGATGCTGCATATGACGAACTATTTATACTAAATGAATCTGATGTTTAATATTATTGTTTGTGAACTGTAAGAACTATGATTAGTTTTAAAAATGTTGCTGTACATAAAAATGTAAAATAAACACCTGTAAATGACTATGTTTGTATAAATATCACCTCATTTCCATAGTTTTTAGCATTCTTAACGAAGCATTAATCATGGACAGTTCTTATGATATAATCCATGAGGAACATCTAGATATTTTCCGAGAACCATCTCGTGTTATTATTGCTGGTTATTCAAACAGCGGAAAATCCTACTTGTGCAGTAAACTCTTAAGGAAGTATCAGCACAAGTTCTCCTCAATAATTATATGCGGAGGAGGTTACTCTGAATTACGATCAGATCCACAAATTAAAAGGAAATTGATCGAGCATTCAACTATTATTGATCCTGTGGAAGAGCGAGTGGATAATGACTCGCATATCTTAGTAATCTATGATGACCTTTTTACAGAGTCTGCGAATTCAAAAATTGTATCAGACATGTTTACTAGGGGTCGACATTTCATGGTTTCCGTCATATTGATTACTCAAAATATATTTTTTCCTGGTAAATATTCGAGGAATATTAGTTTAAATGCTTCTCATTTCATACTGGTTAAATCAAGAGACCTGTCACAAATTGAAACACTCGGACGACAAATATTTGGGAAACAGGATTCAAAGAAATTTGTAGAGTTATATAAGAAAGTTATTAGCCAACCCTACGGCTATTTGCTAGTAGATCTGGGTTCGAACACTCCCTCTACTATAACGTTATGCGGTAATATTGTTCACGAACCGCCCTATGAGATAGTTTACCAATGGTGAGCAAGAAAGATGTACTGGAACGAGTATATAATGACCCCTCATCTAGCGGTGGGCTTGGTGGGGTACAGAGGTTGTATAAGGCCGCCAAATTAATTAACTCTAGTATAACTCTAGCCGATGTAAAGGACTATCTGAAAAGCTCTGACTCCTATACGTTGCATTATTTACAACCCCATAAATTCCCTCGGCGTCGGGTGTTAAGCCCTAAACCACGACTATTTCAAGCTATAGACTTGGCCGAGATGAGTTTATTGGACAAACATAATGACGGAGTGAAATATTTACTCGTATGCGTAGATATTTTCTCCAGGTACGCTCAAGTAGTACCCTTACGCGCCAAGGACGGGAAAAGTACCAGTAAAGCTCTGGCTTTAATTTTAGATTCGCCTCATTCTCAGGGAGTGCGCAAAATTAATTCTGATCGAGGTGGCGAATTTTATAACGCCACTATGAAAAGAATGCTGGCAGCAAAGAAAGTACAGTTATATAGTGTATTTTCTCAGGAGACTAAAGCTTCAATCGCTGAGCGGTTCATACGTACTTTGAAAGGTAAACTTTACAAGTTTATGACGGCGCACAACACTTTAAAATACATGCAGGCTCTACCAGATATTGTGAAAACATATAATTTAACCCCACACAGAGGATTGAAGGGGAAGACACCCACGGAGGTGCACGCTCTATCCTCGCCCAGCGAACACGCCAAACAATTTGATTTAATGTATAAAAGCCCGAGCAAATCAAAGAGAACTGTCATTCCTCGATTGAGTGTTGGTGATACAGTACGCATCACTCTATCTGATCGCATTTCCAAGTTTAAGAAAGGGTTTAAGCAGCAGAACACCCGAGAGATATTTACAGTTACACGTATTGATCGGAGACAACACATCCCTTTATACTTTCTAAAAGATTTGAATGGGGAAGAAATTGATGGTGGCTTCTATAAACAAGAATTAACACCCACACATTTGCCTCAAACCTTCAATATTGAAAAGGTAGTGGGCCAACGCAGAGTCTCTGGCAAGCTTCAGTATAAAGTTAGGTACGCAGGTTATGATCGGTCATTCGATCAATGGATTGATGCTGCTGAGATATTACATTTATAATGAAGAAGCCCTTAGTTTATAAATACAAGGAATTGATCCAACTATTATCAAAACTTCAGTATTCCTCGAGAAAACAGTTGATTGAAAAATTGAAGAAACCACATATAAATTGTTTATCAGAAATTTTTAATAACTTTAAAAAAAAAATTGCCTGTGCCTGACAAGGTCGTTAAAAAGTTGAAAAAATATAAATTGCTTATTCGGTCACTAGCCTGTAAGAAACCTTCTGTGTCAACTAAGAAACAGATATTAACCAGCAAACGAGGAGGCAGTATTTTATCCATTATTTTGCCGATTGCAGCTAGTTTAATTACACGGTTGTTCAGTAAGTAAAGTAAAAGTAAGTAGTAAAATGAAAGCCTTTTATCTCGTACCGCGTAAAATAGTGGACAGCCGGAAAGCTGCACACAGCCCAGCTTACCCCACTGTGAAAGCTGCTGCTCAACATCTTACTGTCAAACCTCCCCTCCTCAGTTACATACCAACCCTTCCATAAAACATTTAATAGATTTGAAGTTGAAAGTGCGAGATCATGAATATGCAAGATCCTTGCTAAACCATTATGATGCTAGTGGAATCGTTCGTTGGGATCTGAATGGAAATGTATTGGCTCCAGTATCTGGCATACATATAATTAACGACATTATACATAAAATGGCTGTGCTTAAATCTGTTTTTTTACCTGATAAACTGCCTATTGCTCAACTGTTTTTCAATCTAACTTCTACACCGCGAGATTTATTCCGTAATACTACGGCAAGCAGTCAAGTGTATGAGGCTCCATCTGTTAAGAGAAAGGCAACTGCAAAGATTGATCCTCACAGTAAAAGGAATGCTTCCTGGATCGTATATTAACAGGTGAGTGTATATATAAATGTGTATGTAATGTGTAGCTAGCTTTACTCGGCAAAAAGCTGTCTAAGGAGACAGAGTGATGGACACTCACGTGATATACGCAACCAGCGTATCAGATACGCATTTATTCCCAAATAACATCCCCGCATCGTTCCAAAATCGATTGTTTAACCAGCTAGAATTAGATCCCAGGAGGAGTTATGAAATGTGTCTACAAAAATTACTCCTCCCCACTTCCCATTACGTTATTAAGCGTGATAATCCTGAGGCCTATATACGTGTAGGCGTTACGTATGAGAAAGTGGGCGAGGGGAGATACATGCATTCAAAGCATTTATTATCATCTGATGTTTTAGCTGGAACTATAAAAGAAATTAATACCACGATTAATACAGAAATAGAGGCCATATTTTCAAGTAATGCTAAACTGAGTTTTTTAGGAAAGTCATTAAAACAATTTTCAGCTAAATACGGAACGCACTTTATTAAATATGATTCTTCCTCCAATCGAAACAAGTTCACTACTGTGATTAGTGAGGAGAATATTAGCTCTGCAACAGGGCATAAAAACATCAGTAGAGTCACATTGTCATTTGGGACAGCTTTTGGGAAAGTGTTGGGCTTAGTTCCAGAAATTGAATATGACATATTCGCAAAACGTCAGTATGCCTCGAGTGTAGTTAACACATGTCTATTCCCGCCAATGCCTAGAGGAGGAGTTGATATTCTGTGTGTTTATTGCGATAAAATCTCTTCTACTAGATATGGGAACCAGTCTGTAAATATTTTGGATGTAATCTCCCTAAATGGAAGTGATAACAGTAACAATAAAAAACTATATGTGCGTCTTAACACCAACATGATAGACAGCGTCAGCATCACTATTAGGGATCAAGATGGTAACCCAATACATTTTGATGAACGTGGGTGTACCATAGCAGTCTTGCATGTACGTCCCGTTGCAGGAGGTATATAACACCAACGCTTTCCCCCACTCCTCATTCGTCTGAAACAAGCGGAGAAATGCGTGTCCACTTTATTCCCCCTCTGTTGAGGAATTATACATTCTGTTAACCCCTCCTAGAGGTGGGGGGACTGATGATATACGGATTTTCAACAGCAGTAGGCGTTATACGCGTGGAGGAGGAATATTTTCCTTTTTAAGCGGGATAGCGCGTCGAGCGGCGCCCTTTATCATGAGAACACTGGCTCCGGCTGCGCTTAGCTTGGGGCAGAACGTACTAGACGACATTAATAATGACAAACAAACTTTCAAACAATCTCTTAAGAAACGCGGAGTTGAAACATTGAAAGGAGTGGGGAAGCAAATGATAGGCGGAAGAGTGCAGAAAAAGAATAAACAAACAAACAAAAAATTAGTAAACATCAAACGTTTTACTAAAGCGAAATATAATGATGTGCTGTCATAAATTCTTCTCACTCGCCTGGTGTTGTCTAAAGCGCGAACATGGCCGGATATAACGCTCTTGGCCTCCAGGTGCCATTAGAACACTATACCGCGGCTGTTAGTGAAGCCTTTCCTAAAGTATTTTCCCCTCGATTGGTAGAATCAACAATTGCCAGCAGACAAACGGTGGATGTATTACCTGTGAATTCTGGGGTCAATAATAAGTTTACAGACACCTATCTGGAATTCATCATCAAGGGAGTGAATGGCCAACTGGTGGATTTATCATCTATAGCTTTGGAGTTGTCTATTGATCTAACCGAAGAAGATGGAACAACACCTTTAGGAGATGCTAAAAACATCTCGTTAGTGAATGGATTATCGCAAACTCTATTCAAATCCGCTATTGTGTATTTAAACGAAACAGTAGTTGAAACCAGCTCATTATTCTCATTCTGGTCATACATAAAGTTATTATCTACGATTTCTGGGTGTAAGGCTAACCGCTATGATAAACTGTCACAGTTTTTTAACCGTGTCGATCCTGGTAAAATTGAAGCTGGTTATTTCACTAACGCCTCGGCTGGGGAGAAGCAACGGATGACTGATATGAAAACGAGTGGCGTGAATACTTGTTTTAAACTAATGCTGGATGTCACATCAGTTAGTGAATATGTTTTGGATAATGTGGACATCAGGGTGCGGCTCGAACTTCAACCTGATAAATGGCTTATACTCAGCGATAATGAACACGCTAATTTTAAATACAATATCAAGTCTACACGTCTATGGGTGGATCGGGTATTGCCATACCCTGAAGGATTAGTAGCCGTTAATAAAGCCATGGTGCAGAACAACTCTCCTATTACGTATACTTTTAATAAAACTTTATACAAAACGTATATATTGGGCACAGGTCAGCGCTCGATAACGATGGACCAACCGTGGGGGACTGTTATACCAGAACATTTATATATGATCATCCTTGATATGGAGGCCGTGTCTGGTGCATATAATCGCAACCCGCTTTATTTGGAAAACTGCGAGCTTAGTAAAGTATTAATATCGCAGAATAGCACTAATATTGTCAATATTGGGTGTGACTTCCCTCATAACTGCGCCAAGTTGTATTACACAGCATTACAAGCCTTAGGCTTCGATAAAGACAATATATTGTCTTATGATACATATGTGAATGGTGGAACCATACTGGCCTTTAATTTACAACCTGAGGATATAGATGACACCATCCCGATTGAAAAAAGTGGTAATCTGCGGATTGCTTTGGAATTTAAACGCGGTGTGGATAGAAATAAAGTCATTCTAGTTTACGGGTCTACAACAGGTGTGATCAGCATTAACGCAGATCGTCGCGTTATTTGTGATACGCGAGGATAAATATTAATATGAATTGTTTGGAAATAAATGAGGCTATCAGAAGCAATTTAGGTGATAAGGTAAACTACCTAGGATGTTTCCTAGCTGATGACGTAAGGAAAATACTGACAAAAATACATAAAAAAAGACCTGTGGTGTTCATAATCAACACTCTGGAGTCTGGTTCACGTAATAAAATGGGACATTGGATAACATTCTATGTAAATAAGGAAGAAGGTAGAAGCGAGATAGTTATACTAGACAGTTACGCTAATCCTGCAATAGGATCTTATTCAAGATATTTCGAAGAGTTTATGTCCTACTTCCAAGACTATGTCCTATATATTATGAAGAAAAGGATTCAATCCCTGAATAGTTATTTCTGTGGGAATTACGCCGTTTATTTTGCCTATCATTTTTCCAGACTAGGCTTGGAGGACGCCCTGCTTCACTTTGATGAAGCATTTAAATATGGACAATTTCGCAAGAATGATGAAAAAGTGTTGAAATTCAATTATGCTCAGATGAAAATGCCTGTGTGTAAGCAAACTTTCTGCTTAAACGGCAATGATGCTGAGTGTGAAACGTTGTGTGACGAAGTTGGCTAGGATGATAGTGCGGTGAGTAATACTTTATGTTAGGATTGAATGATGAACATAATAATGTCTGTGTTTATTTTTACAACATTGACAACAAAAAACTTATAACCTTTTTTCCCTTTCTACAGATTGACAGGTAGACTAGCGTGCTGGGAAGGATCGATGGAGTGGATGAATGACTCCCAATCTATCTGTCTACAGATTGGATGATTGGCTAGGATGACCAGAAGCTTCGATGGACTGAATGAAACCCTTTCCTCATCTGTCTGCTAAACCATCAAGAAGTCTTATTATATTATTATATTATTATTATTATTATTATTATTATTATTATCGTTGTAAATCGCTTAAGTGTTTAATAAAAGAAATAAATTTATATAATGTGTTTACTTTTCCCCGTTTATTGCATATAATCTCTGCTGAGGGGAGATATGACTCCACCTACGCTAGAAAAGAGAAGTGATTTATGATGGACAGGTGATGCTCAGCTGGGGTGAGCATCTCTCGGTCCGCTCTAAAGACATCGAAAAGTGCTTAAGGTTAATGGTTCACTTCCGTCTTGCTGCCACTCCCATCGCCTCCTACCCTTCGGTCTGTCTGTCTGTCTGTCTGTCTGTCTGTCTGTCTGTCTGTCTGTCTGTCTGTCTGTCTGTCTGTCTGACTGTCTGTCTGTCTGTCTGCCTCTTTCTTTCTCTCCTACCCTCCTGGCACTTCATGGATAATGGATGTCGAAACCACAAATGGCTCTAAGCACTCTCCAGTCATGGGGAAGCTCCCCTCACTCTCCCATCTTAACTCTCTGCTCCCGCTCAGGTAGCAGGGGTCCCCTCTCCCTCCACATGTCTGTATACCAAGCACATAGCTTCCATCCCCTACCCAACATGACACTCTCTCAAGTGCTACCTAAACGGAAGCTGACAAAACCACAAACCACAAAATGGCTCTAAACACTCTCACGCCGAGGGGGAAGCTCCCCTCACTCTCCCTCAGTCTCCCTATCCCCTCGCTCCCTCACCCCTGTACCTCCCCTACCCCAACAACATATGTTGGACCTTCTAGAGCACTCATACTCTAGGCGAATAGCAATACATAGTCTTTAATCAAAAACTATTATCGACACACAGGATTAAGTCTACGGAAAACAAACATACATATTCATTTACTCCTAACAACATATCCACATACCTCTTACTTTAGCACATACCACATAGCCCTACATACTCCCCTACCCCACAAACAACATGACCACAATATTCCCTGACCACATACCCAAACACTGGACGCTCACACGCGTCCGACACGCCCCAACTTCCGGGAAAATCCCCTTACAACATTATGTGGCTACATACCTAAGCACCACATGGCAAGCTGGCTCTAATGAGCTCACCTGGCCAGATGGTGCGCACGGTTGTAGTCCTCATTTACACTACTTACAGCAACACTGGTGGAGCATGTATATAGACACTTACAGCAACACTGGTGGAGCGTGTATATGGACACTTACAGCAACACTGGTGGAGCGTGTATATGGACATTACAGCAACACTGGTGGAGCGTGTATATAGACACTTACAGCAACACTGGTGGAGCGTGTATATGGACACTTACAGCAACACTGGTGGAGCGTGTATATTGACACTTACAGCAACACTGGTGGAGCGTGTATATGGACACTTACAGCAACACTGGTGGAGCGTGTATATGGACACTTACAACAACACTGGTGGAGCGTGTATATACACACTTACAGCAACACTGGTGGAGTGTGTATATGGACACTTACAGCAACACTGGTGGAGCGTGTATATGGACACTTACAGCAACACTGGTGGAGTGTGTATATTGACACTTACAGCAACACTGGTGGATCGTGTATATGGACACTTACAGCAACACTGTTGGAGCGTGTATATGGACACTTACAGCAACACTGGTGGAGTGTGTATATGGACACTTACAGCAACACTGGTGGAGCGTGTATATGGACACATACAGCAACACTGGTGGAGCGTGTATAAGGACACTTACAGCAACACTGGTGGAGCATGTATAAGGACACTTACAGCAACTACTGGTGGATCGTGTATATGGACACTTACAGCAACACTGGTGGAGCGTGTTTATGGACACTTACATCAACACTGGTGGAGCGTGTATATGGACACTTACAGCAACACTGGTGGAGCGTGTATAAGGACACTTACAGCAACTACTGGTGGAGCGTG
>WNGS01168611.1:17136-28368 GCA_020271785.1 Procambarus virginalis | reverse complement strand
AAGGTTTGAAATTTGTTGATAGTTTCTGACATCAAAAGTGCTGAAAGAAAGCGTGTCCTTTCTGCTTCATTATGCAGTTGATAGAGTTTGTGACATCTTTGATACACTGAAAGACACTGGTGGTGCCAAAGATTATGACACTGCCAAGGCCAAATTAACTGAGCATTTCAACCAAGGCAAAATACTGCTATGGAAATTATGCATTCAGGAGAGCAAAACAACTCTGTAATGAAACTGTGATCAATACCATACCCGTCTGCAGGTTTAGCACCCATTGTGAGTTTGCTGATGTTGACAAAGAATCCAACCAAATAATTGAAACATGCACATCTACACGTCTTCGTCGAAGAGCTCTAGAACTTGTTGATGAGAATTCTCTTACCAAGATACTTGATATGGCTCGTCGAATGGAAGATGCTGCACGTGATGCTCGTGTCCATGGAGTGCAGTGCCAACAACGGTTCCGCCACTGTTACTAACAGTCATGAAGTATGTAAGGTTCAGGGAGGACACCATGATCATAGAAGATATCATGCCAAACCTAACATTAAATTGAGCCGAGAACCACATCACAACTGGAGTCATGGAACAAGACTCAAGCAGTCACAACGACTCACATCAAGGTTTGTCAACATAAATGTTACAATTGTTGAGGAGACTACCCACACCAAGATAATGTTTGTCCTGCACAAGGTAAGAAGTGCTATGAGTGTAGAAAACTAAATCATTTTGGTGCTATGTGTCGTTCCGCACTAAAGAAACCACAGTCAATAATAAAAGCAATGTACGAGGATCAGGTCATAGGAGTCGAGGTGGCAACACAAATATTGCACCTCAAATCAAGAATGTTAATAATATACAAGACAACATTTCATTACAACCAGTCTCAGATGACAGTGAATGTGATTATATTTATGGAGTACAATCAATCACAGAATGGAATGATCTTCCAAACAACCCAGAGACTATAGTATACATTGCTGGCATTTGTCTCAAAATTCTCATTGACACTGGATCAAACATTGACACCATTGCTGAGTGCCACTATGAGAATTTAAAAAACAGTTCCCAAAGCTTGAAAACTATAATGGCAAAGCCACTGCCTATGCTTCAAAGGTAGCCTTACCAGTGATTGGAACTTTCACTGCAGAGATTAAGTCAAAGAATGCAATGCTCATTACTACATTCCATGTTGTTAGGAATGCAAAGGAGTCTTTACTCAGTTACAAGACTTCAACCAAATGGGGGCTACTTCAGCTTTCTAATGCTGTAGCAGTGGAATCTGCAAACAATGTTGATGCTATTGTTGCTGAATTTTCTGATCGGTTTAAATCCATAGGTTGTTATACTGATAGCAAGGTACATCTGCATATCAACCCAGATGTAATTCCAGTTGCCCAACCACATCGCCGACAACCATTCCATACTCGCAAGAAAGTCGATGCCGAACTGGATAGGCTGATAGAACTAGATATCATTGACCGGTAACAGGCCCAACACCATGGGTAAGCCCAATTGTCACTCCACCAAAGCCGAAGAATCCAGATGAATACGCATTTGTGTAGACATCGTGTTCCCAACAAGGCAATAATGCGTGAACGCCATCCTACACCCACTGTAGATGATATGATTACCGCTTGAATGGTGCAACTGTATTCAGCAAGTTAGATTAAACAAGGGCTATCATCAGCTTGAACTTGATGATGAGAGTCGATTCATCACAACGTTTACGACACATCGAGGTCTGTATAGGTACAAGCGCCTGAGTTTTGGTATTAACAGTGCTGCTGAAGTATTCCAGCACATCATCAGCCAGGTATTGCAATATACCTAATGCTGACAACATGTCTGATGACATCATTGTTTATGGCCGTACCCAAGCTGAACACGACAAAGCTCTTCGTGCAACATTGCAACGCTTACGAGAAAAGAATTTGACGCTAAGCCGAGCAAAGTGTGAGTTCAATCAACATAAAATTGAATTCTTTGACATGTACTTAGTGACAAAGGTCTGTCTCCAGATCCTAAGAAAGTTGCAGATATCAAGAATGCTGCACCTCCTTCAACATCCACTGAAGTACATAGTTTTCTGGGAATGGCAAACTACTGTTCTCGCTTCATTCCAGATTTTGCTACCATTACGAAGCCTCTACGTGAGCTCCTGAAGAAAAATGCATCATGGTACTGGAGCGATGTCGAGCAAAATGCATTTGATGCTGTGAAAGATGCACTAGTAGAAATGCGACTGCTGCATACTTTGATCCATCAATGGACACTGAGTTAACGGTGGATGCTAGTCCTGTTGGTTTAGGTGCTGTGTTAGCCCAACACAAACCTGGTCAACCAGATTCCAAGTAGTGTAATTGCCTACGCCAGCCGTTCTCTCACAGATGTTGAGCAACGATACAGTCAGACAGAGAAGGAGCTCTTGCTCTTGTATGGGGCTGTGAACACTTCAATGTGTATCTGCTTGGTGCACCCTTTACCACGATAGTCACTGACCACAAACCGTTGGAGACCATCTTCAATAATCCAAAGTCCAAACCACCAGCTCGCATTGAGAGATGGGCTCTTCGTCTGCAACCATACAACTTTACGGTGAAATACAAGCCGGGTGCAGGCAATCCCGCTGATTACATCAGTCGACATCCTGCCAACAGTTTCACCATCACCAAGCATCAGCAAGTTGCCGAGGAATATGTACACTCTGTAACTTGTGATGCAGTCCCTAAGGCTCTCACTCTTGATGAAATCCGTACTGCAACCCTAGAGGACCCAACTCTGCAAGCAACAGTGGATGCATTGACTAAGAAAAAGTTTCCACGCATCCCACCCTCAGGAGTTGACCAAGATGCATTCAAAGCACTTGAACGCATCCAGACAGAATTAAGTGTTACGCAACAACGCGACACCGTGCTGCGAGGTACTCGTATCGTTATTCCAGCTGTTCTCCAGCAACGTGCTCTGAAGCTTGCACATCAAGGACACCAAGGTCTTGTAAGGACCAAACAGCTGCTACGAGAAAAGGTGTGGTTTCCTGGCATTGATCGTCAAGCTAAGGACATGCATGATGCCTGTGTCCCTTGCCAAGCTGCAGTGGATACTTCAAGACCAACACCTCTACAACCTTCACCACTACCTGCTGCACCATGGATGGAAGTATCGATGGACTTCTGTGGACCGCTACCAACTGGAGAGTACTTGATGGTAGTCATTGATGATCACTCACGTTATCCAGAAGTAGAAATCATCACTTCCACATCTGCAAAGGCTGTCATCCCGAAGCTCGACAAGATCTTTTCAAACTTTGGCATTCCTGAAGTTGTCAAGACGGACAATGGACCGCCATTCAATGGACAAGACTTCGTCAACTTTGCTGAGCATATTGGATTCAAACACCGCCGTGTGATGCCACTACATCCTCAAGCAAATGGAGAAGTAGAGAGATTCATGCAACCTCTCATGAAAGCGGTACGCTGTGCTCATGCCGAAGGACGATCCTGGAAACAAGCTATGTATGCTTTTCTCAGGAACTATCGTGCAACACCGCATGGAACACTGGGCAAGTCGCCTGGCGAACTTTTATTTGGACGTCCTATGAGGATCGCACTACCTGTCATGCCAGCCAAGGTAACGGATAAACGTCTCGCTCAGAAGGATGCACTAGCCAAGGGCAAAATGAAAATTGCTCATGATCAACGTGCAAAGGAACAATTCATAAAGGTTGGAGATACTGTTCTCGTTAAAAAGAAAAAAGAGGGAAAGCTAGATATGCCGTATGATACAAAACCATATAAAGTGATTAGTGTAAAAGGAACTATGGTAACAGCGAGTAATAGACATCATAGTACAACACGTAATATGGCTTATTTCAAAGTGATTCCAACTAGTGTAGAAAATGATGAAGTGCAAAGTCGTGCAAAAGAAAAAGAAAAAATGAGTTATAACAAGATAAACAATTCATCAAGGGATATTCTTGTACTTAAGGACTCTCGTCCTAAACGTCATGTTAAACGCCCTACACGATTTGATGACTAATTGTGTTCCTATGTAATGCAAAGTATTTACTTGTTATGCTAAACTAAATTTAATATTGTTTGAATAATGCAGATCTCTCATTCAATAATTTGTAACTTTGTATTACAGTTTCTTTCATGTTTGTTTAACATTGCATATGTATTTTTAACATTGAAATCCTTTGTGGTAAAGATTAAGTTGTTTAAATTCTTTGTGTGCTTAATTAATGTTAAATGTATGCAATATCTCTTGACATGTTAATAACTTACTTTGTGTCAATAACTTTGCTTTGTGCTACAAGCATGGCAGACATCCTGTGTTCATTCTTTATAAAGAAAAGGAGGGATGTCATGTTCATAGAAAACGGTACCACCCGTTTGTTTGTTGTTGCGGCTGAGACGCCAGAGAGAGGAGAGAAGGTAAACAGAGCGTACAGGACGCTGCCAGCTTGGAAGCATACTAGTCATGTAATCGTTTATAAGTATTAAAGTCAGTAACCAAGCCATGACTTTACATCAACCTTATAACCAAGACTTACTCAGCTACACACAACACCACAATATGCAGGTTAGGGACACTGGCCTGTAGTTCAGTGCCTCCTGTCTATCCCCTTTCTTGTATATCGGGACTATGTTAGCTGCTTTCCAAATAGCTGGCAGTTCCCCTGTTGCCAGTGATTTGTTATACACTATGGAGAGTGGTAGGCACAGTTCTTCTGCTCCTTCCTTTAGTATCCAAGGGGAGATTCCATCTGGGCCTATAGCCTTTGTCACATCCAACTCTAGTAAACACTTCCTTACTTCCCCGCTGGTATTCTCAAACTATTCCAATGGATCCTGGTTAGCTATTCCTTCTCTTACCTCTGGAATTTCTCCTTGCTTTAAGGTGAAGACCTAAGGTGAAGTGTGTGTGTGTGTGTACTCACCTAATTGTGCTTGCGGGGGTTGAGCTTTGGCTCTTTGGTCCCGCCTCTCAACTGTCAATCAACTGGTGTGTGTGTACTCACCTAGTTGAACTCACCTAGTTGTGTTTGCGGGGGTTGAGCTCTGGCTCTTTGGTCCCGCCTCTCAACCATCGATCAACAGGTGTACAGGTTCCTGAGCCTATTGGGCTCTATCATATCTACACTTGAAACTGTGTATGGAGTCAGCCTCCACCACATCACTTCCTAATCCATTCCATTTGTCAACAACTCTGACACTAAAAAAGTTCTTTCTAATATCTCTGTGGCTCATTTGGGCACTCAGTTTCCACCTGTGTCCCCTAGTGCGTGTGCCCCTTGTGTTAAATAGCCCGCTTTTATCTACCCTGTCAATTCCTCTGAGAATCTTGTATGTGGTGATCTTTGTCCCCTAACTATTCTGTCTTCTAGCGACGTGAGGTTTAATTCCTGTAGTCTCTCCTCGTAGCTCACACCACTCAGCCCGGGTACTAATCTGGTGGCAAACCTTTGAACTTTTTCCAGTTTGGTCTTTTGCTTGACTAGATATAGACTCCATGCTTGGGCTGCATATTCCAGGATTGGTCTGACCTAGATGGTATACAAAGTTCTGAACGATTCCTTGCACAAGTGTCTAAATGCCGTCCTTATGTTAGCCAACTTGGCCAATGCTGCTGATGTTATCCTCTTGTGATGATGATCGACAGGGTTGATAAAGACAGGCTATTTAACACTAGGGGCACACGCACTAGCGGACACAGGTGGAAACTGAGTGCCCAAATGAGCCATAGAGATATTAGAAAGAACTTTTTTAGTGTCAGAGTGGTTGAAAAATGGAATGCATTAGGAAGCGATATGGTGGAGGCTGACTCCATACACAGTTTCAAGTGTAGATATGATAGAGCCCAATAGGCTCAGGAATCTGTACACCTGTTGATTGACGGTTGAGAGGCTGGACCAAAGAGCCAGAGCTCAACCCCCGCAAACACAACTAGGTGAGTACACAGAAACACACACACACACACACACACACACATAGGGGCCAGGTAGCCTGGTGGATAGCGCGCAAGATTCGTAATTCTGTGGCGCGGGTTCGATTCCCGCACCCGGCAGAAACAAATGGGCAAAGTTTCTTTCACCCTGAAAGCCCCTGTTACCTAGCAGTAAATAGGTACCTGGGAGTTAGTCAGCTGTCACGGGCTGCTTCCTGGGGTGTGTGTGTGTGGTGTGAAAAAAAAAAGTAGTTAGTGTAGTTAGTAAACAGTTGATTGACAGTTGAGAGGCGGGCCGAAAGAGCAAAGCTCAACCCCCGCAAATACAACTAGGTGAATACAACTAGGTGACTAGGTGAATACACACACTCACACACACACACACACACAACACACACACACACACACACACACACACACACACACACACACACACACACACACACACACACACATACACACATACACCAGCCCCGGGGTCAGTCCTTGGACCAATACTGTTTCTGGTATATGTAAATGATCTCCCAGAGGGTATAGATTCGTTCCTCTCAATGTTTGCCGACGATGCAAAAATTATGAGGAGGATTGAAACAGAAGATGATAGTAGGAGGTTACAAAATGACCTAGACAGACTGAGTGAATGGTCCAACAAATGGCTGTTGAAGTTCTACCCGAGTAAATGCAAAGTAATGAAACTAGGCAGTGGAAAGAGGAGGCCAGACACAGGATACAGGATAGGAGATGAATTACTTAATGAAACAGACAGAGAGAAAGATCTAGGAGTTGATATCACACCAAACCTGTCTCCTGAAGCCCACATAAAGAGATTAACGTCTGCGGCATATGCGAGGCTGGCTAACATCAGAACGGCATTCAGGAACCTGTGTTAGGAATCATTCAGAATCTTGTACACAACATATGTAAGACCAATCCTGGAGTACGCAGCCCCAGCATGGAGCCCGTACCTTGTCAAGCACAAGACGAAGCTGGAAAAAGTCCAAAGGTATGCAACTAGACTAGTCTCAGAACTAAGAGGCATGAGTTACGAGGAAAGGCTGCGGGAAATGCACCTTACGACACTGGAAGACATAAGAGTAAGGGGTGACATGATCACAACCTACAAAATCCTTAGAGGAATCGACCGGGTAAACAAGGTTAAACTATTCAACACTGGTGGGACGCGAACAAGGGAACACAGGTGGAAACTGAGTACCCACATAAGCGACAGGGACGTAATATGGAACTTTTTCAGTGTCAGAGTAGTTAGCGGATGGAATGCATTAGGCAGTGATGTGGTGGAGGCCGATTCCATACACAGTTTTAAATGTAGATATGATAGCGCCCAGTATGCTCAAGAACCTGTACACCAGTTGATTGATCTGTTGAGAGGCGGGACCAAAGAGCCAAAGCTCAGCCACCGCAAGCACAAATAGGTGACTACACACACAAACATATGACCAAGCGGGACCATAGAGCCAGAGCTCAATTCCCACAAGCACAATTAGGTGAGTACACACACACACACACACACACAAACACACAACACACACACACACACACACACACACACACACACACACACACACACACACACGCACACACTTCTTGGAAGCGAAGAAACTGAACAAAAGGGCTTGGAGGAACTTCCGGAATAACAGAACTCCAGAAAGCAGAGAGAGATACCAGAGAACCAGGAATGAGTACGACAGGGTGAGAAAAGAAGCAGAGAAAGTTTTGAAAATGATATAGCAAACAAAGCCAAGACCGAACCAAAGCTACTCCACAGTCACATCAGAAGGAAAACAACAGTGAAAGAACAGGTAGTGAAACTTAGAACAGGCGAGGACAGGTATACAGAGAATGACAAAGAGGTGTGTGAAGATTTCAACAAGAGGTTCCAGGAGGTCTTCACAATAGAACAAGGTGAGGTCACTGTGCTAGGAGAAAGGGAGGTAAACGAGGCGGCCTTGGAAGAGTTCGAAATTACGAGAGAGGAGGTCAAGAGACACCTGCTGGATCTGGATGTTAGAAAGGCTGTTGGGCCAGACGGGATCTCACCTTGGGTACTGAAAGAGTGTGCAGAGGCACTTTGCTTGCCACTCTCCATAGTGTATAGTAAGTCACTGGAGACGGGAGATCTACCAAAAATATGGAAGACGGCGAATGTGGTCCCAATATACAAAAAGGGCGACAGGCAAGTGGCACTGAACTACAGGCCAGTGTCCTTGACTTGTATACCATGCAAGGTGATGGAGAAGATCGTGAGAAAAAACCTGGTAACACATCTGGAGAGAAGGGACTTCGTGACAAATCGCCAACATGGGTTTGGGGAGGGTAAATCTTGCCTTACAGGCTTGATAGAGTTCCACGATCAGGTGACAGATATTAAGCAAAAAAGAGAGGGCTGGGCAAATTGCATTTCTTGGATTGTCGGAAAATCTTTGACACAGTACCGCACAAGAGGCTGGTACATAAGCTGGAGAGACAGGCAGGTGTAGCTGGTAAGGTGCTCCAGTGGATAAGGGAGTACCTAAGCAATAGGAAGCAGAGAGTTACGGTGAAGGGTGAGACCTCCGATTAGCGTGAAGTCACCAGTGGAGTCCTACAGGGCTCTGTTCTCGGTCCTATCTTGTTTCTGATGTATGTAAATGATCTCCGGAGGGTATCAATTCATTTCTCTCAATGTTTGCGGACGATGCCAAAATTATGAGAAGGATTATAACAGAAGAGGACTGTTTGAGGCTTCAAGAAGACCTAGACAAGCTGAAGGAATGGTCGAACAAATGGTTGTTAGAGTTTAACCCAACCAAATGTAATGTAATAAAGATAGGTGTAGGGAGCAGAAGGCCAGATACAAGGTACCATCTGGGAGAGGAAATTCTTCAGGAGTCAGAGAAAGAAAAAGACTTGGGGGTTGATATCACGCCAGACCTGTCTCCTGCAGCACATATCAAGAGGATAACATCAGTGGCATATGCCAGGCTGGCCAACATACGAACGGCATTCAGAAACTTGTGTAAAGAATCATTCAGAACTTTGTATACCACATATGTCAGGCCAATCCTGGAGTATGCAGCCCAGCATGGAGTCCATATTTAGTCAAGGATAAGACTAAACTGGAAAAGGTTCAAAGGTTTGCCACCAGACTAGTACCGAGCTGAGAGGTATGAGCTACGAGGAGAGACTACGGGAATTAAACCTCACTTCTCTGGAAGAGAGAAGAGTTAGAACATAAGTACATAAGAACATAAGAACAAAGGCATCTGCAGAAGGCCTATTGGCCCATACGAGGCAGCTCCTATTATAACCACCCAATCCCACTCATATACATGTCCAACCATGCTTGAAACAATCGAGGGACCCCGCCTCCACAATGTTACGCGGCAATTGGTTCCACAAATCAACAACCCTGTTACTGAACCAGTATTTACCCAATCTTCCTGGGGTATTTCTTTCCTAAATCTAAACTTATCAAATTTATACCCATTGTTTCGCGTTCTGTCCTGTGTTGATACTTTTAATACCTTATTTGTTATGTCCCCTTTGTTATGTCCATTCATCCACTTGTAAATCTCTATCATGTCACCCCCAACTCTTCGCCTTTCCAGTGAATGCAACTTAAGCTTTGTTATCTTTCTTCATATGAAAGATTTCTAATTCGGGGAATTAACTTAGTCATCTTATGCTGGACACGTTCAAATATTCATATCCATTCTATAATATGGCAACCAAAACTGAACTGCATAATCTAAATGGGGCCTAACAAGAGCAGGATATAGCTTGAGAACCACACCAGGTGTCTTGTTACTTACGCTGCGATTAATAAATCCGAGTGTCCGATTTGCCTTATTACGAACATTCATGCATTGATCCTTTTGTTTTAAATTCTTACTAATTATAACTCCCAGATCCCTTTCGCAATCCGACTTCGCAATCTCAATACCAACTAGCTCGTATCTTGTAACACTATCCTCATTACCTAGCCTCAGAACTTTACATTTATCAGCATTAAACTGCATCTGCCAGTCCTTTGACCATTTCGAACCCTATCTAGATCAACTTGAAGTGATAGTGAGTCCTCCTCCGAATTAATTTCCCTACCGATTTCATATCATCGGCAAATTTTGCAAATGTTGCTACTCAAACCTGAATCTAAATCATTTATATATATTATAAACAACAGAGGTCCCAGGACAGAGCCTTGAGGCACTCCACTTACAACATTTTCCCACTCTGACTTGACTCCATTTATACTAACTCTCTGTTTCCTTTGGTATAGCCATGCCCTAATCCAGCTTAATATAGCACCCCCCAATACCATGAGCCTCTATCTTTTTCTTTTTAATCAGTCTTTCATGTGGCACTGTTATCAAAAGCTTTGCTAAAGCAAGGTACACAACATCACAATCATCACAGTAAAGGTACAGCAGCAATCATGCTGCTGATGTTATCCTCTTGATATATGCTTGCAGGGGACAGGTCTGGCGTGATATCAACCTCCAGAGTCTTTTCTCTTTCTCTGACTCTTGAAGATTTCCTCTCCCAGTTGGTACCTTGTATCTGGTCCCTGCTTCCCTACCCTATCTTCTATTACATTACATTTGTTGGGTTAACTCTAACAGACCATTTTGTTCGACCATTCCTGTCAGACTTGTCAGGTCTTCTTGAAGCCTCAAACGTCCTCTCTGTTATAATCCTTCTCATTAATTTTGACGCATCGTCGCAAACATTGAGGAATGAGATTATACCCTCGGGAGATCATTTACTATATCAGAAACGGATAGGTCCGAGAACAGAGCCCCTGTAGGACTCCACTGGTGACTTCACGCTTCGAGGTCTCACCCTCACGTAACTCTCTGCTTCCTATTGCTTAGGTACTCCCTATCCACTGGAGCTTTACCAGTACTACCTGCCTGTTCTCCAGCCTTATGATCCACCTCTTTATGGGGTACTGTGTCAAAGATTTCCGACAATCCAAAAAAATGCAGATCCTGCCCAGACCTCTCTTTTTTGCTTAATATTGTCACCTGATCGTGAATCTATCAAGCCTGTAAGGCAAGATTTACCCTCCCTGAAACCCATGTGTGGCGATTCTGGTCACGAAGTCCCTTCTCCTCAGATGTGTTACTCAGGTTTTTTCTCACATCTTCTCCATCACCTTGCATGTGTGGTACTCACCTAGTTGTGCTTGCGGGGGTTGAGCTCTGGCTCTTTGGTCCCGCCTCTCAACCGTCAATCAACAGAACCTGATCTCAGATCAGAACAGAACCTGTGTGTGTGTGT
>WNGS01168609.1:40490-46051 GCA_020271785.1 Procambarus virginalis | reverse complement strand
ACATATACTCTCTTCCACAACCAAACCATCACCAGAGAATCTTAACAAATAACACAGAAATCATCGATAGGTACGCGTACAGCGATAGCAGGCGGTTGACGTCTGCGAGGGCACTACACATCAAGAAGTCAACACCAGCAATCAACAGTCAATTAATGCACAAATATATTCTACCCACTTCAAGACCCCGCTCCAATATAGAAGCATCAAGAAATATGGGCAATAGGCCCTTCCGCAGTTATTCCATTCATACCTTCATTTACCCAGTTAATATCCAGTTAATATCCATTGTTTTGTGTTCTGTCCTTGTTGAAAGTTTTGTTCACTCATTAAAAACTGTTGTAACATATCACTCACCCAAAACGCGGGTATAAAATGAAAGATGAAAGCTGTTTAAATCATAGCATAGTAAAGAACTGTTTAGTGCTTTAAGGTTATAGTTGTGTGAGAAAACTAAAAGTCTTTGAAAATGTTGTAATAGTTATTACGAAACGCGTTCAAGTGTCGCGTCAGACTAAGAAATAAAGAATGAATTTGGAGAATGATTTTCATTTACCGTCATCAGTAAAACAAACATAAGGAAAATTGAGAAAATTCGTGTTAGAATTATTATATTATATATATATATATATATAATATATATTCTGGTATGTCAAGAGGAGTACAGGGCGGATCACGATACACTCGGTCCATTATCATCCCGATTGTTTCATCCACAGGTACGTTGGTAAACAGTGATTCTACGTCCAACGAGGCTCTTATCCCTATGGCCCGTGTTCCCGCAGTAAGTCAACAAATTCCTTCGGGGACTTCAGGCTGAAGGCGCAAAGGACATACGGAGTCAGTAAGCCATTGAGTCGTTTCCCCAGTCTGTATGTGGGTGTGGGTATCTGGCTGATGATTGGCCGAAGTGGGTTTCCAGGCTTATGTGTCTTGACATTTCCATACGCATATCCAGGTTTATATTCCCCAATAATCTTTGGCAGTTGAGTCCGGATTTCTTGGCAGTCACAGTTTCAATCAATTTGTTGACCTTAGAAGATATGTAGAAGATATGCTTCTATATTGGAGCGGAGTCTTCAAATGGGTAGAATATAATTGTGCATTAATTGGCTGTTGATTGCTGGTGTTGACTTCTAATCTGTAGTGCCTCGCAGATATCAAGCCGCCTGCTATCGCTGTATCTATTGATGATTTCCGTGTTCTTTGTTAAGACTTCTCTGGTGATGGTCTGGTTATGGGAGAGATTATATGTTCCTTGATCGAGCCTTGTTGCTTATGCATCGTTAATCGCCTGGAAACAGATGTGTTGTCGTGCCTATATACTGAGTTCTTTGAGGCTTACACTCCCAAGTGGGCATTTGAAGGCATAGACGACAATGGTCTCTTTGAAAGCGTTGCTTTGTGTCTGGAGAGTTTCTCATGAGTAGGTTGGCAGTTTTCTTGGTTTATAGTAAATCGTCAGTTGTATCTTCTGATACAACCGTGGCCCGTGGGAAACATGGGCCACAGGGATAAGAGCCTCGTTGGACGTAGAATCACTGTTTACCAACGTACCTGTGGATGAAAACAATCGGCGGCATACTACGGAAAATTAAAAGTTATTCAATTTTCTTAAACATTTATTTGAAAAATGGTGAAGGAAAGGGGCTGCAACTGGTCCAAATTTCAGCATCACACCCTAAATAGAAAGGGAGAAAAAAAATACACAACGTATTATGCAACGAATTTTCAACATTTTCAAAATCTTTCAGGGAACACATGTGTTAACTAAAATCATTCTATAACACTCAGATATTACATTAGCATATAATAAAGGATTTCACATAGCAGGTTTATCAAAAATGTGTTTAGTGCAATAATACAATTATTCAAAGTTCCCCTTCCAAAAATATGCAATATATGATGTTTATAAATATTTATAAAATCAATAAATGAACATTGGACTAAAGTGCTTTGCACAAGTGTAGAAGCACAAGCTCTACATAAAAGGTGCAATTTTCATGAAATTTGATTAAAAAATGAAAGCTGTGAAACACCTTGAAGTTGAAAATTTCTTACCTGAGTAAATTAAGATCAAAGTTTGGCCACCTGTAGCCGAGCTTGACGTCGACCAATTTCGTTCATAATTGGCACCCTTGCAGATAGGCATCCGTTCAGCAAGGTGTGAAGTTCCATGCAAATCCCCTGATAACAAACGGAAAAAAAATTGCAAAAAAAAAAATCCATATAAATAAATAAATAAATATATATATATATATATATATATATATATATATAGATATATAAGATATATATAAGATATATATATACATATATATATATATATTATATAATTATATATATATAATAATATATATATATATATATATATATATATATATATATATATATTATATGCCTGCACATATATATTATATTTTTGATTACAAAATATCCAATTATAACACTAAAACATGCTAACCTATATAATTGGTCCGAATTGTGGGTCCTCAAGATGGCACTGCAATGGGCATTCACAGGCACCTGCATGATTGCTGGATCACCTTCCTCAGGAGCCTGTCTTGGCTTGTTGGAGGGAGGGAGGTCTTGGAAGGTGTGTAAGGAGGGTCTAGGAGGGTTGAGGAAGGTTGAGGTGGTGTCAGTGTAGCGCCTCACAGCTCACCACTATCTGTCACTGGATATTACTCTTCTTCGCGTTAAACCGGCTTTCTTTTACTGATAAAGACGGCGACCGTGTGCCAGATTTGCTGCTCTTATCTTCTAATGCTTCATCTATATATATTGTGCAATAGACGCAACAATGCGCTATTCCAAGAGCGAGAATGGAGCGCGCATCGACGAAGCATCTACATTCAATGGGACACACGAGGTGACTGAGGACTGGTGCTTTGTTCATCCCCACTAGGGATGAAAAGGTTGCCAATGAGTGTATATTTACTCTTCATACATACAGCGTTATTTACGACGTTATTACGAAAAATTTGACGTTTAGAACGTACGACGCAATACCTTTGGCGCGCCACAGCTGAGGGGCACTGGATTCTGCACAATTATGCATGCAAATGTGCCATAAATACGTAAATTTATATCGTAAAATAATTCTGATTGTATCAGAGTGTTGCCACAACGTTGTAGTATTTTAATAATATTTCAAAATTGTTCGATTTTTACCGAATTTTTTCCGATGTGCCCCTTTGCTAATTGAGATTTAAATTGACTATAAGCCATATGATAGTTGGTAGGTAAGGTTTTATGGTTTATCTTCCATGGTAGCTTACCCAGTACTGTCCATCATGGTACTGTACAGTTTCTAAGTATTGATTATATGTACAGACATTATCAGGACTTGGTTGTTCAGGAATTATTCCTATGGCATTAAGTTCCCACAATTATGCACGGATTTAAATCCGTCATCATCATGTAGGTGATATTAATTGGTGACTGTTCTTTGCCTAGTCACGCCACAATTACAGTTTCTGTATGGTGGGATTTTTCAGGAGTTGAAGGTTCAAGATCTAATACAGGTCCTGTCATCAATAAACCTCCTGCTGATTTGAGTAAATTCATACTCATAGATTCCTCTGATCCTGGGATGAATCGGTGATAGTAGTCAGCTATAATCAGGATTCCAATATCCCTTATGTAGTCAGAATCGAACAGAGGATCTGCTAATTGGATTCCTTTTTCTTTTAGGAATTTAGTGGTGGCTACCAGGCCAGTCACTTCTAGTTCAGTAGGAATTTTGTCAACTACTATTACTTCAGCTGTCTTTTGGGATGTACATAGACAGACATCAAGCTTTAATACCTGATAGGTTTTAAGACCTGAATTGGTAAAAAAAAACCTGATATGGATGTAGATAATGTTTTGAAGAATTAAGTTGTAAATCTTCTGCAATCTTTTTACTGATAAAGGTTTTCTATATCCTTTGATCAAAAAATCCTCTTGTTTGAATACAAATTCCTTGATTGCATAGTTCCAGCTGTGCCGTAGGTAATATCACTGTGGTAATAGTCTCTGTTACTAAGGCATTGACATTACTCATTACTGAACAGAATTGTACAGCTGTGAGAGGTATATCATCTTTGGCTTTGCCTGAGATGTAGGTTGATTATTGGATGTCTGTGATCTGGATTGAGTGTTGATATTACCACAGTGCTGTGTGATGTACACTTTTATGACAATATTGGTAGCTTAGCAATTGAGTGTTACATTCACTCTTATCGTGCTTCCGTAGACAACGGATGCATCTGTTCAGAGATTTCAGTCGACTGATTCGACTGGCACAGTATTCATAAACTGTGCATTGGTAAATGGTATGTGCCGCCTGACAAAATGAACATCTTGGGGCACTTATAGCTCCTTTTGTCTTATCTGTCTTGGGAGCTTTATTCCTACAGTTCTGTTAACTGTGGGTGATATAGCATATGATCCAACATTACTGTTTCCACTTTGCAGAAGAGGAGTTTTGTTGCCTTGATTTTTGACTGTCAGTTGAGACATTTTTTTTTTTGTCCAAAAGATTCACATTTAGTGTTTTTTCTTGTGTTCTAAGTTTTCCTTGGCTCCGTAATCTTTGTACATAAGCTCAATAAGTCCATCAAAGATTTGGTTCTGTGATAAGATGTTGGTGTTATAATAGGGCATAGGCTATCTATGACCTCATTAGGAAGTTTCATCTTTGAATGATTAACTTTGTAAGCCACTCTGCATTTCCTACGGGTACTTTTGTACTGAGGGCTTTGATGATTGATTCTATAGACAATTNTACCAGCACCAGTACCAGCACCAGTACCAGTACCAGTACCAATACCAGCACCAGTACCAGTACCAGTACAGTACCAATACCAGCACAGTACCAGCACCAGTACCAGCACCAGCACCAGCACCAGTACCAGCACCAGTACCAGTACCAGTACCAGCACCAGTACCAGTACCAGTACCAGTACCAGTACCAGCACCAGCACCAGTACCAGCACCAGTACCAGTAACAGCACCCCAGTACCAGTACCAGCACCAGTACCAGTACCAGCACCAGTACCAGCACCAGTACCAGCACCAGTACCAGTACAGCACCAGTACCAGTACCAATACCGCACCAGTACCAGTACCAGTACCAGTACCAGCACCAGTACCAGCACCAGTACCAGTACCAGTCCAATACCAGCACCAGTACCAGTACCAGTACCAGTACCAATACCAGCACCAGTACCAGCACCAGTACCAGCACCAGCACCAGCACCAGTACCAGCACCAGTACCAGTACCAGCACCAGTACCAGTACCAGCACCAGTACCAGTACCAGTACCAGCACCAGTACAGTACCGTACCAGTACCAGCCCAGCACCAGCACCAGTACCAGCACCAGTACCAGTACCAGCACCAGTACCAGCACCAGCACCAGCACCAGCACCAGTACCAGTACCAGCACCAGTACCAGCACCAGCACCAGTACCTACCAGCACAGTACCATTACCAGTACCAGCACCAGTACCAGTACCAGCACCAGTACCAGTACCAGCACCAGTACCAGTACCAGCACCAGCACCAGTACCAGT
>WNGS01168609.1:12990-35490 GCA_020271785.1 Procambarus virginalis | reverse complement strand
GGTGACACCATGAGTGCAGGCTGGTGATGGTGACACCATGAGTGTAGGCTGGTGATGGTGACACCATGAGTGTAGGCTGGTGATGGTGACACCATGAGTGTAGGCTGGTGATGGTGACACCATGAGTGCAGGCTGGTGATGGTGACACCATGAGTGTAGGCTGGTGGTGGTGACACCATGAGTGCAGGCTGGTGATGGTGACACCATGAGTGCAGGCTGGTGGTGGTGACACCATGAGTGCAGGCTGGTGGTGGTGACACCATGAGTGTAGGCTGGTGGTGGTGACACCATGAGTGCAGGCTGGTGATGGTGACACCATGAGTGCAGGCTGGTGGTGGTGACACCATGAGTGCAGGCTGGTGGTGGTGACACCATGAGTGCAGGCTGGTGATGGTGACACCATGAGTGCAGGCTGGTGATGGTGACACCATGAGTGCAGGCCGGCACTCCAGGCAGGAAACAAGGTTGTCAAAAATAACTCTGATAACATTGACAGTTTCCCCGTCAAATAATTTCTGCCGTTCCCTTGACACAAAATGTTGGCGAGACTAATGTAATATTGCTCTTAAAACTCCAGCACGATAATGACGCTCTGTAATGATATCAGGTCTGGCGTCTGTCAGTCAGGGGCGGGGGAGCTGCAGGAGACTGTCAGCAACATACTCCAGGTCTCGGCCCGTCAGTCAAGGCGGGGTAGCTGCAGGAGACTGTCAGCTACTTACTCCAGGTCTCGGCCCGTCAGTCAAGGCGGGGGAGCTGCGAGAGACTGTCAGCAACATACTCCAGGTCTCGGCCCGTCAGTCAGGGGCGGGGGAGCGACAGGAGATTGTCAGCAACATACTCCAGGTCTCGGCCAGTCAGTCAGGGGCGGGGGAGCTGCGAGAGACTGTCAGCAACATACTCCAGGTCTCGGCCAGTCAGTCAGGGGCGGGGTAGCTACGAGAGACTGTCAGCAACATACTCCAGGTCTCGGCCCGTCAGTCAGGGGCGGGGAAGCTGCAGGAGACTGTCAGCAACATACTCCAGGTCTCGGCCCGTCAGTCAGGGGCGGGGTAGCTGCGAGAGACTGTCAGCAACATGCTCCAGGTCTCGGCCCGTCAGTCAGGGGCGGGGTAGCTGCAGGAGACTGTCAGCAACATGCTCCAGGTCTTGGCCCGTCAGTCAGAGGCGGGGAAGCTGCAGGAGACTGTCAGCAACATACTCCAGGTCTCGGCCCGTCAGTCAGGGGCGGGGGAGCTGCGAGAGACTGTCAGCAACATGCTCCAGGTCTCAGCCCGTCAGTCAGGGGCGAGGGAGCTGCGATCGAGAGACTGTCAGCTACATACTCCAGGTCTCGGCCCGTCAGTCAGGGGCGGGGGAGCTGCGAGAGACTGTCAGCAACATACTCCAAGTCTCGGCCCGTCAGTCAGGGGCGGGGGAGCTGCGAGAGACTGTCAGCAACATGCTCCAGGTCTCGGCCTGTCAGTCAGGGGCGGGGGAGCTGCGAGAGACTGTCAGCAACATACTCCAGGTCTCGGCCCGTCAGTCAGGGGCGGGGGAGCTGCGAGAGACTGTCAGCAACATGCTCCAGGTCTCGGCCTGTCAGTCAGGGGCGGGGGAGCTGCGAGAGACTGTCAGCAACATACTCCAGGTCTCGGCCCGTCAGTCAGGGGCGGGGGAGCTGCGAGAGACTGTCAGCAACATACTCCAGGTCTCGGCCCGTCAGTCAGGGGCGGGGTAGCTACGAGAGACTGTCAGCAACATACTCCAGGTCTCGGCCCGTCAGTCAGGGGCGGGGTAGCTACGAGAGACTGTCAGCAACATACTCCAAGTCTTGGCTAAAGTGTAACTTTTCTTACCTGTGATCAGTTTTCTGCATATATTACCTCTGATGAGGACGGTAATTGTTTTTAGAGAACATTTTTCTGTTTTGATGATGTAACATGAATATGACAATATATATATATATATATATATATATATATATATATATATATATATATATATATATATATATATATATATATATATATATATATTATAAAATATATATATATATATATATATATATATATATATATATATATATATCATATTATGTTATTTAAAATATAATATATCATAATATGAACGTTGCTACAAATCCAGAAAGGTCGTGATGAGGATTCGAACCTGCGTCCGGGAGCATCCCAGACGCCTGGGATGCTAAAACCCTGGTTTGTGTCTCGGAGAGGCTGCAGGGTCCAGTAAGTTCAGTAGAACTTCGGTTTCAACTCTTTTGACCCTGTCGTAGCTCAGTCGATTAAGGCAGTGTCTGGGGTGCTCCCGGACGCAGGTTCGAATCCTCGTCACGGCCCTTGTGGACTTGTTCATATGATGCATCACGCAATTGTGATTTCTGTGTGTAATGAATGTTGCTGCAAGCACCGGGAAGATCCACCACACACTCCCATGATCCACCATGATCCACCACACACTCCCATGTTCTACCATGATCCACCACACACTCTAGTGTTCCACCATGATCCACCACACACTCTCATGTTCCACCATGATCCACCACACACTCTCATGTTCCACCATGATCCACCACACACTCCCATGTTCCACTATGATCCACCACGCACTCCCATGTTCCACCATGATCCACCACACACCCATGTTCCACCATGATCCACCACACACTCCCATGTTCCACCATGATCCACCACACACTCCCATGTTCCACCATGATCCACCACACACTCTCATGTTCCACCATGATCCACCACACACTCTCATGTTCCACCATGATCCACCACACACTCTCATGTTCCACCATGATCCACCACACACTCTCATGTTCCACCATGATCCACCACATACTCTCATGTTCCACCATGATCCACCACACACTCTCATGTTCCACCATGATCCACCACACACTCTAATGTTCCACCATGATCCACCACACACTCTAATGTTCCACCATGATCCACCACACACTCCCATGATCCACCATGATCCACCACATACTCTAATGTTCCACCATGATCCACCACACACTCTCATGTTCCACCATGATCCACCACACACTCCCATGATCCACCATGATCCACCACACACTCTAATGTTCCACCATGATCCACCACACACTCTCATGTTCCACCATGATCCACCACACACTCTCATGTTCCACCATGATCCACCACACACTCTAATGTTCCACCATGATCCACCACACACTCTCATGTTCCACCATGATCCACCACACACTCTAATGTTCCACCATGATCCACCACACACTCTCATGTTCCACCATGATCCACCACACACTCTCATGTTCCACCATGATCCACCATGATCCACCACACACTCTAATGTTCCACCATGATCCACCATGATCCACCACACACTCCCATGATCCACCATGATCCACCATGATCCACCACACACTCTAATGTTCCCCCATGATCCACCACACACTCCCATGATCCACCACACACTCTAATGTTCCACCATGATCCACCACACACTCTAATGTTCCACCATGATCCACCATGATCCACCACACACTCCCATGATCCACCATGTTCCACCATGATCCACCACACACTCTAATGTTCCCCCATGATCCACCACACACTCCCATGATCCACCACACACTCTAATGTTCCACCATGATCCACCACACACTCTCATGTTCCACCATTATCCACCACACACTCTAATGTTCCACCATGATCCACCACACACTCTAATGTTCCACCATGATCCACCACACACTCTCATGTTCCCCCATGATCCACCACACACTCTAATGTTCCACCATGATCCACCACACACTCTAATGTTCCACCATGATCCACCACACACTCTAATGTTCCACCATGATCCACCACACACTCTCATGTTCCACCATGATCCACCATGATCCACCACACACTCTCATGTTCCACCATGATCCACCACATACTCTAATGTTCCACCATGATCCACCACACACTCTCATGTTCCACCATGATCCACCACACACTCTCATGTTCCACCATGATCCACCACACACTCTCATGTTCTGCCATGATCCACCACATACTCTAATGTTCCACCATGATCCACCACACACTCTAATGTTCCACCATGATCCACCACACACTCTCATGTTCCACTATGATCCACCACACACTCTAATGTTCCACCATGATCCACCACACACTCTCATGTTCCACCATGATCCACCACACACTCTCATGTTCCAACATGATCCACCATGATCCACCATGATCCACCACACACTCTCATGTTCCACCATGATCCACCACACACTCACATGTTCCACTATGTTCCACCATGATCCACCACACACTCTCATGTTCCACCATGATCCACCACACACTCTAATGTTCCACCATGATCCACCACACACTCTCATGTTCCACCATGATCCACCACACACTCTCATGTTCCACCATGATCCACCATGATCCACCACACACTCTCATGTTCCACCATGATCCACCACACACTCACATGTTCCACTATGTTCCACCATGATCCACCACACACTCTCATGTTCCCCCATGATCCACCACACACTCCCATGTTCCACCATGATCCACCACACACTCTAATGTTCCACCATGATCCACCACACACTCTAATGTTCCACCATGATCCACCACACACTCTCATGTTCCACCATGATCCACCACACACTCTAATGTTCCACCATGATCCACCACACACTCTAATGTTCCACCATGATCCACCACACACTCTAATGTTCCACCATGATCCACCACACACTCTAATGTTCCACCATGATCCACCACACACTCTAATGTTCCACCATGATCCACCACACACTCTAATGTTCCACCATGATCCACCACACACTCTAATGTTCCACCATGATCGAGATGTCGAGACAGTTCTCGCCTGATGGTGGCTGCTGGCGAGGAAGAGACAGCCTCGAACAAGCTGTGGAAACTCTGCTCCAGGCCAGGAAAAGTCTGCTCGTCTCTCTCTCTCTCTCCTCACACTTCCTCACACTCTCATTCTTTCCTCACAAACAAGATTAATCTATTTGACAGTTGAGTTCTTAATTAGATCACGGCGAAAGCTGTGGAGGTGAGCTAAATTGTCTTCTTTCTGACTGTCAAGCAGTCTCTTGTTTGTGACTGTCAAGCAGTCTCTTGTTTGTGACTGTCAAGCAGTCTCTTCTTTGTGACTGTCAAGCAGTCTCTTGTTTGTGACTGTCAAGCAGTCTCTTCTTTGTGACTGTCAAGCAGTCTCTTGTTTGTGACTGTCAAGCAGTGTCTTGTTTGTGACTGTCAAGCAGTCTCTTGTTTGTGACTGTCAAGCAGTTGTCTCAGGCATGATCCTACTGAAGATGTATTATTAAATATTAAAGTACTGAAGGAATTTCCTGTCTTAATCCTTTCTTTGCGGCTATATATATATATATATATATATATATATATATATATATATATATATATATATATATATATATATATATAAGTATATATATATATATATATATATATATATATATATATATATATATATATATATATATAAGTATATATATATATATATATATATATATATATATATATATATATATATAAGTATATATATATATATATATATATATATATATATATATATATAGTATATATATATATATATATATATATATATATATATATATATATATAAAGTATATATAAACTCACACCCCAGAAGTGACTCGAACCCATACTCCCAGGAGCAACATACATACCAGTGCATACCAACTGTACATACCAGTTGCGTTGCTCCTGGGAGTATGGGTTCGAGTCACTTCTGGGGTGTGAGTTTTCAGTTGTATCTAGTCCTGGGGACCATTCAGGCTTGTTTGCATTTGTGTTCCTCACGTGTTGCCCCCCCCAAAAAAAGAGGTGATTTGATAAAATGCTATGCCCAAGATAACCATCCAGGTGCCGGCGGGGAAGTGGTTCATATAGCTCAGGCTATCACTTCCTTTTGTCCGGTCGTGATGGTCAAGTGGTTTAAGGCATCCCTGTACATACCAGTTGCGTTGCTCCTGGGAGTATGGGTTCGAGTCACTTCTGGGGTGTGAGTTTTTAGTTTTCAGTTATATATAAGTATATATATATATATATATATATATATATATATATATATATATATATGTATATATATATATATATATATATATATATATATATATATATATATATATATATATATATATATATATATATATATATATATATGTCGTACCTAGTAGCCAGAACGCACTTCTCAGCCTACTATGCAAGGCCCGATTGCCTAATAAGCCAAGTTTTCATGAATTAATATATTTTCACTAATTTTTTTCTTATGAAATGATAAAGCTACCCATTTCATTATGTATGAGGTCAATTTTTTTTATTGGAGTTAAAATTAACGTAGATATATGACCGAACCTAACCAACCCTACCTAACCTAACGTAACTTATCTTTATAGGTTAGGTTAGGTTAGGTAGCCGAAAAAGTTAAGTTAGGTTAGGTTAGGTAGGTTAGGTAGTCGAAAAATAATTAATTCATGAAAACTTGGCTTATTAGGCAATCGGGCCTTGCATAGTAGGCTAAGAAGTGCGTTCTGGCTACTAGGTACGACATATATATATATATATAATTATATATAATATATATATATATATATATTATATTATATATATATATAGTGCGTCGCTGATGTCGAATCTCATGCTATCGCTAATTTTATCGATAATTTCTGTGTTGATTGTTAATATTTCTCTGGTGATGGTCTGGTTGTGAAATGAGATTATATGTTCCTTGATGGAGCCCAGTTTCTCTCTAGTGGCAGGAGGCACTGTCCTATAGTGGACAGGTGGCACTTCCTTATTCTGGACAGGAGGCACTGTCCTATAGTGGACAGGTGGCACTTCCGTATTCTGGACAGGTGGCACTTCCGTATTCTGGACAGGAGACACTGTCCTATAGTGGACGGGTGGCACTTCCGTATTCTGGACAGGAGACACTGTCCTATAGTGGACGGGTGGCACTTGTGTGGAAAACCTGACTCCATTAACTAATAGTTAACTAAATACTTCGATAGCAATGAAGGACCACCACCTTTTGAGAAAGGTGGAAAACAAAAAAAAATGGAAAACTGATCCTAAGAACTAGTGTCCTATGGGTCTTAGATTGATTGATTGATAATGATTAAGCCACCCAAGAGGTGGCACGGGCATGAATAGCCCGTAAGTGGTGGCCCTTATGAGCCATTAACAGTATCGAGAGATGATACTGGAGATCTGTGGAGGTGCGACTGCACCCTGCGTGACGGGAGATGTCTCCCGGACCAAATGGTGACCAAATGGATGGGTCTTAGTCAACTGTAATCTTATATAAAGGAGTCAAATTAACTTACCCAAAATTGGGGGTTACATGCTAAAAGATGAATACATCGCTAGCATTATTCTGGTGCTGGTTCTTCACCAGAGTAAATTCAATATGAAAGTAAATCAGGTTGAATATATAATATTAGAGGTAAATGTACTTTAATATAAGGTTGAATAGGATAGTACTGTATATCTCAACGAGTTAATGTAATTGATCTCTTTGAGAGATCACTACTACACTACAGAGTTAAATCTAGTGAGGTGTAATCAGTTGCAACCCGTCCTCGCAAATTCGTATAGTCAATATTGACTTATTAAATATGTGCATGGTGACATACTTAACATAATAGTTTCCCTTGAAAAGCTTCATAGAAAACACCGACCTTACCTAACCTACTTAGTATGTTAAGATAAGCATCTTATTGCTTCGTAATTACAATTATTACCAAACCTATACCTATAATAGGTTAAACAACAATTGTAATTACGAAGCTATAAGATGCTTATTTAACATACTAAGTAGGTTAGGTAAGGTCGGTGTTTTCTATGAAGCTTTTCAAGGGAAACTATTATTAAGTATGTCACCTATGCACATATTTAATATGTCAATATTGACTATACGATTTGCGAGGACGGGGTTGCACAGTTGCCACGCTCCACCGACGACATGATGCGTAGGACAAATGTTGTCCTGAACGGTGGGGACGCCTGGTACCTTGTTTGGCGTCGCCTTGGTACTGAAAGCCAATCACATTGTAGAAATCGTCTATCTATTAAGTAACTACNCATGATCCACCACACACTCTATGTTCCACCATGATCCACCACACACTCTCATGTTCCACCATGATCCACCACACACTCTCATGTTCCACCATGATCCACCACACACTCTCATGTTCTACCATGATCCACCACACACTCTCATGTTCCACCATGATCCACCACACACACCCATGTTCCACCATGATCCACCACACACTCCCATGATCCACCATGATCCACCACACACTCTAATGTTCCACCATGATCCACCACACAGTCTCATGTTTCCACCATGATCCACCACACACTCTAATGTTCCACCATGATCCACCACACACTCTAATGTTCCACCATGATCCACCACACACTCTCATGTTCCACCATGATCCACCACACAGTCTCATGTTCCACCATGATCACCATGATCCACCACACACTCTAATGTTCCACCATGATCGAGATGTCGAGACAGTTCTCGCCTGATGGTGGCTGCTGGCGAGGAAGAGACAGCCTCGAACAAGCTGTGGAAACTCTGCTCCAGGCCAGGAAAAGTCTGCTCGTCTCTCTCTCTCTCTTCTCACACTCTCATTCTTTCCTCACAAACAAGATTAATCTATTTGACAGTTGAGTTCTTAATTAGATCGCGGCGAAAGCTGCGGAGGTGAGCTAAATTGTCTTATTCTGACTGTCAAGCAGTCTCTGTTTGTGACTGTCAAGCAGTCTCTTGTTTGTGACTGTCAAGCAGTCTCTTGTTTGTGACTGTCAAGCAGTCTGTTGTTTGTGACTGTCAAGCAGTCTCTTGTTTGTGACTGTCAAGCAGTCTCTTGTTTGTGACTGTCAAGCAGTCTCTTGTTTGTGACGTCAAGCAGTCTTTGTTTGTGACTGTCAAGCAGTGTCTTGTTTGTGACTGTCAAGCAGTGTCTTGTTTGTGACTGTCAAGTAGTCTCTTGTTTGTGACTGTCAAGCAGTTGTCTCAGGCATGATCCTACTGAAGATGTATTATTAAATATTAAAGTACTGAAGGAATTTCCTGTCTTAATCCTTCCTTTGCGGCTATATATATATATATATATATATATATTATATATATATATATATATATATATATATATATATATATATATATATATATATATATATGTCGTACCTAGTAGCCAGAACGCACTTCTCAGCCTACTATGCAAGGCCCGATTTGCCTAATAAGCCAAGTTTTCATGAATTAATATATTTTCACTAATTTTTTTCTTATGAAATGATAAAGCTACCCATTTCATTATGTATGAAGTCAATTTTTTTTATTGGAGTTAAAATTAACGTAGATATATGACCGAACCTAACCAACCCTACCTAACCTAACGTAACTTATCTTATAGGTTAGGTTAGGTTAGGTAGCCGAAAAAGTTAGTTAGGTTAGGTTAGGTAGGTTAGGTAGTCGAAAAATAATTAATTCATGAAAACTTGGCTTATTAGGCAAATCGGGCCTTGCATAGTAGGCTAAGAGTGCGTTCTGGCTACTAGGTACGACATATATATATATATATATATATATATATATATATATATATATATATATATATATATATATAGAGTGCGTCGCTGATGTCGAATCTCATGCTATCGCTAATTTTATCGATAATTTCTGTGTTGATGTTAAATTTCTCTGGTGATGGTCTGGTTGTGAAATGAGATTATATGTTCCTTGATGGAGCCCAGTTTTCTCTATAGTGGGCAGAGGCACTGTCCTATAGTGGACGGGTGGCACTTCGTATTCTGGACAGGAGACACTGTCCTATAGTGGACGGGTGGCACTTGTGTGGAAAACCTGACTCCATTAACTAATAGTTAACTAAATACTTCGATAGCTATGAAGGACCTCCACCTTTTGAGAAAAGGTGGAAAACAAAAAAAATGGAAAACTGATCCTAAGAACTAGTGTCCTATGGGTCTTAGTAAACTGTAATTCTTATATAAAAGGAGTCAAATTAACTTACACAAAATGGGGGGTTACATGCTAAAAGATGAGTACATCCCTAACATTATTCTGGTGCTGGTTCTTCACCAGAGTAAATTCAATATGAAAGTAAATCAGGTTGAATATATAATATTAGAGGTAAATGTACTTTAATATAAGGTTGAATAGGATAGTACTATATCTCAACGAGTTAATGTAATTGATCTCTTTGAGAGATCACTACTGCAACTAAAGAGTTATTACTATAGGTAGAAAAGAGACAGCTGTAAATCTAGTGAGGTGTATCAGTTGCAACCCGTCCTCGCAAATTCGTATAGTCAATATGACTTATTAAATATGTGCATAGGTGACATACTTAACATAATAGTTTCCCTTGAAAAGCTTCATAGAAAACACCGACCTTACCTAACCTACTTAGTATGTTAAGATAAGCATCTTATTGCTTCGTTAATTACAATTATTACCAAACCTATACCTATAATAGGTTAAACAACAATTGTAATTACGAAGCTATAAGATGCACATATTTAATAAGTCAATATTGAACGACGAATTTGCGAGGACGGGCTGCAACAGTTGCCACGCTCCACTGACGACATGCTGCGTAGGGCAAATTGTTGTCGTGAACGGTGGGGACGCCTAGTACCTCGTTTGGCGTCGCCTTGGTACTGAAAGCCAATCACATTGTAGAAATCGTCTATCTATTAAGTAACTACAATACATCCTAACTTATGAGGATAACTGTAGGAATGTAAACCAATATCAGTGCAATTTACACTCGAATATTGTAATTTTCTATTCTAGAGAAATAATAATTATCTATTTAGATAGTAAATTACTTAAAGACACGTACGGGATTTGTTTGTTTGGTCTACGGCGTAACGACAACTAACCTAAATGTTAATAGTGGCCACATAATAAGAGGTAACCTAGCTGCCGAGCCGCGTGTCCGTTGCTGTGGAGACTTGAACAATCCTCCGTCCTCCAGCTGCTGCTTGAAGGGTGTTGACTTGGACTTGCTCATATGTTAGTCTGGGACACGGGTATGTGCCAGATAACATGGCACCGCTCTACTGGTCGTGGGAGCGTAGTAAATGAGATCTAACCGTAGCTCTGTTACACACTGTCCGAGGTGTCTACGACGTGCTTGCTCGTTCTCTAGTTGACGCTCTCCCGTCTTCCCTATTGCGCATGCGCGGCGCTCGTTAGACTACCCGAGCGTAAAGGAATATGTATATCGTAATTAACTACCAAGAATCAGGCAATAAGTAAGTCAAGATAAGGATTAAATCTGCAAGATAGTAATTTTTGTAACTAGTGTCGTTAATACAACGCTTGCATAAATACAATAATGTATAAACTGTTGGTTATTTCCAACAGCACTTCCGTATTCTGGGCAGGAGACACTCTCCTATAGTGGACAGGTGGCACTTCCGTATTCTGGACAGGAGACACTCTCCTATAGTGGACAGGTTGCCCTCGCGTACAGTAAAGAGAAGGGACTTCTGAGTAATGGACAGGAGATACTGGACTATTTTGGACGAATGGAACATTTGTATATTGGACAGAAGCCAGTGGCGTATTGTGAGTTGGAGGCACTTGAATAGTGGGGAGACGGCACTGGCGTCTTGTTGACAGACGGCACTGGCGTCTTGTTGACAGACGGCACTGGCGTCTTGTTTACAGACGGCACTGGCGTCTTGTTGACAGACGGCTCTGGCGTCTTGTTGACAGACGGCACTGGCGTCTTGTTGACAGACGGTACTGGCGTCTTGTTGACAGACGGCACTGGCGTCTTGTTGACAGACGGCACTGGCGTCTTGTTTACAGACGGCACTGGCGTCTTGTTGACAGACGGCTCTGGCGTCTTGTTGACAGACGGTACTGGCGTCTTGTTGACAGACGGCACTGGCGTCTTGTTGACAGACGGCTCTAGCGTCTTGTTGACAGACGGCTCTGGCGTCTTGTTGACAGACGGCTCTGGCGTCTTGTTGACAGACGGCACTGGCGTCTTGTTGACAGACGGCACTGGCGTCTTGTTGAAAGACGGCTCTGGCGTCTTGTTGACAGACAGCACTGGCGTCTTGTTGACAGACGGCACTGGCGTCTTGTTGACAGACGGCACTGGCGTCTTGTTGACAGACGGCACTGGCGTCTTGTTGACAGACAGCACTGGCGTCTTGTTGACAGACGGCACTGGCGTCTTGTTGACAGACGGCACTGGCGTCTTGTTGACAGACGGCACTGGCGTCTTGTTGACAGACGCCACTTGTGAATAGCGGACTTGAGACGCCGGTGTATATTGGACGGGAACCACTGACGGATGATTGACGGGAGACTTCCGTGCACAACGTGAGTATGGCTTTGGTCTGCGGTGTGGGACAGGCACTGTCATATGGTGTTCCTGTGGCACTGTTGTATAGTGGGTGGGAGCCACTGTTGTATAGTGGGTGGGAGCCACTGTTGTATAGTGGGTGGGAGCCACTGTTGTATAGTGGGTGGGAGGCACTGTTGTATAGTGGGTGGGAGCCACTGTTGTATAGTGGGTGGAAGTCACTGTTGTATAGTGGGTGGGAGCCACTGTTGTATAGTGGGAGGGAGCCACTGTTGTATAGTGGAAGGGAGCCACTGTTGTATAGTGGGAGGGAGCCACTGTTGTATAGTGGGAGGGAGCCACTGTTGTATAGTGGGAGGGAGCCACTGTTGTATAGTGGGAGGGAGCCACTGTTGTATAGTGGGAGGGAGCCACTGTTGTATAGTGGGGTGGGAGCCACTGTTGTATAGTGGGAGGGAGCCACTGTTGTATAGTGGGAGGGAGCCACTGTTGTATAGTGGGTGGGAGTCACTGTTGTATAGTGGGTGGGAGTCACTGTTGTATAGTGGGAGGGAGCCACTGTTGTATAGTGGGAGGGAGCCACTGTTGTATAGTGGGAGGGAGCAGCAGGAGGTGTCTGCTGTTGGTGACTGGCTGAGGCAGCTGCAGGAGATGTCTGCTGTTGGTGACTGGCTGAGGCAGCTGCAGGAGGTGTCTGCTGTTGGTGACTGGCTGAGGCAGCTGCAGGAGATGTCTGCTGTTGGTGACTGGCTGAGGCAGCTGCAGGAGGTGTCTGCTGTTGGTGACTGGCTGAGGCAGCTGCAGGAGGTGTCTGCTGTTGGTGACTGGCTGAGGCAGCTGCAGAAGGTGTCTGCTGCCGTGGTTGAAGGCGTCTGCAGCAGCAACACAGAGACGGCTGCGGTGAAGCAAGTTTCCAACTCGCTTCCTCACACGAGGTACAGACAAGTTCCTTACACAGGGAGGCGACCGCCTCATGACCTCATTCACCGCCTCATATGTAGACACACGTCCTGTGAATTACAATGTTATTTAACCTCACATTCCGTAGCGCTAATTCCTGTGATTGTTCACTCACAGTGAGAAGAATATCATTCAAGAACAAACAGCATCATACTGAAACACTCAGTTCTTAACTCAAACTCTTTACATATTCGTGTCTAAAGAACCTAATTTGACTCATTATTCACATTCATTAGGAAACAAAATACTCATCATCAATAAGATTGGGATCAAACCTTCCACACGAACTCGTCTTTTTCAAACAGTCTAAACTGTCCGTCCACTTCAATTATTTATAGAAAGAAATTTCTCTCAAACATAGAAATACATCAATACTCTCCTTGTTCAAACAGAAACTCTAACTACAATTTATATCACAATCATAATGTCTAATGCAATAATTCTCAGAGATCTGTCTTCGTATTTGTGTAGTCTTGTAAAGTGACGACGTGAACCCTACTTTACAAGTTTTAAAAGTTAAAAAAGTAAAAAGGTAAAGAAGTTTACCTTCTTTAAACGGTAAACTTTGTTTACGATCAATATTAACTCATTAAATTATAATTGTATTTGATTACGTTTTAAGATGCTACTAATTATTAACTCTTGTTAAGTAAATATTGTGTTATTTTAAGTCATTACTCTGGTAAAGAAAGCGTGACAATTAAACTCTAATCAACGACTCATAAATTTATGTCTCAGACACATCACATTTTGCTCTGAACTCCGTCAAGGAATCTGCTGGAAAATGTGTTCAGCAGTCATTGCTAATTGTCAGTTTATAGCAAATATGTTTACTTCTTTAATCTACTGGTTTCTTAGCCAAATAAAGACAGGTTGGTAGAAAGATGGCTTTACTTTTTGCAAGGTTGAAGTTCGATCCTCGATGGTTCAAGTGGTTGAACATCGTTCATTCCTTCCATGTTCACATCCCAGCTCGTAGTCCTCGTATATTTCCAAGTGCACAATAATCATATTAGTTAATGCTCTCTCCTCACAATTAACTTGCCTCTCATTAGTAAATATGGACAAAATTAGTTCCAAGAACAATATTGTACTTTCAGTAGTAGCCTTGAAGAGGATTCGAACTCTTTATTTGACCATATCGTATTGTAGGTCTTTGCTTGGGAGTAGCAAGTGAGTGAGTTCGAATCTGTCTCATGACTCCTACGGAGTTTCTCACGAAATAATTCTAAATCAAATTGCAATGTTCAAATTAAATATTAACTTCTGAAATGCAAATGACAGATTGTTGATTGGTTAACAAAACTTCAGTGAAAGTTTTGTGAATCATCATTAGTGGAACAAAAACAATTTATCAAGTAATGTAAATATGAATATATATATATATATATATATATATATATATATATATATATATATATATATATTTAATTAACTGAAGTGTGAAGACTGCTCACCTGTAGTCATGACTGGAGTGCCTGTAGGTTATCACTGAATATGTAACTGTTGACACAATAGAGTGACTGTTCTCACTGACTGTTGACCGTTGACTGGGGGATAATCACTCCAGCTGACTAATTTATCTCATGATACACCTGACACCTGACGGTGTCAAGACCTGACAGTGTCATGTTCTGGTGGCAACTTCTTGTGTTGTTCTTGACACTTACGATGGCATGCCGCCTCCTCTAGTGTCACGCCGCCTCCGCTAGTGTCACGCCGCCTCCGCTAGTGTCACGCCGCCTCCGCTAGTGTCACGCCGCCTCCGCTAGTGTCACGCCGCCTCCGCTAGTGTCACGCCGCCTCCGCTAGTGTCACGCCGCCTCCGCTAGTGTCACGCCGCCTCCGCTAGTGTCACATTGTTACATCTTCTGTCACGCAGCCACACTGGTGTCATGAAGAGACTGAAGGTGGCATCACTGGTGTCATGAAGATAGAGACACTGCCACCGCTGGTGTCATGAGATAGAGACACTGCCACCGCCGGTGTCATGAAGATAGAGACACTGCCACCGCCGGTGTCATGAAGAGAGAGACACTGCCACCGCCGGTGTCATGAAGAGAGAGACACTGCCACCGCCGGTGTCATGAAGATAGAGACACTGCCACCGGCGGTGGCAGTGTCTCTCTCTTCATGACACCGGCGGTGGCAGTGTCTCTATCTTCATGACACCGGCGTGGCAGTGTCTCTCTCTTCATGACACCGGCGGTGGCAGTGTCTCTCTCTTCATGACACCGGCGGTGGCAGTGTCTCTATCTTCATGACACCGGCGGTGGCAGTGTCTCTATCTTCATGACACCAGCGGTGGCAGTGTCTCTATCTTCATGACACCAGTGATGCCACCTTCAGTCTCTTCATGACACCAGTGTTGGCTGCGTGACAGAAGATGTAACAATGTGACACTAGCGGAGGCGGCGTGACACTAGCGGAGGCGGCGTGACACTAGCGGAGGCGGCGTGACACTAGCGGAGGCGGCGTGACACTAGCGGAGGCGGCGTGACACTAGCGGAGGCGGCGTGACACTAGCGGAGGCGGCGTGACACTAGCGGAGGCGGCGTGACACTAGAGGAGGCGGCATGCCATCGTAAGTGTCAAGAACAACACAGAAGTTGCCACCAGAACATGACACTGTCAGGTCTTGACACCGTCAGGTGTCAGGTATCATGAGATAAATTAGTCAGCTGGAGTGATTATCCCCCAGTCAACGGTCAACAGTCAGTGAGAACAGTCACTCTATTGTGTCAACAGTTACATATTCAGTGATAACCTACAGGCACTCCAGTCATGACTACAGGTGAGCAGTCTTCACACTTCAGTTAATTAAATATATATATATATATATATATATATATATATATATATATATATATATATATATATATTCATATTTACATTACTTGATAATTGTTTTTGTTCCACTAATGATGATTCACAAAACTTTCACTGAAGTTTTGTTAACCAATCAACAATCTGTCATTTGCATTTCAGAAGTTAATATTTAATTTGAACATTTGCAATTTGATTTAGAATTATTTTCGTGAGAAACTCCGTAGGAGTCATGAGACAGATTCGAACTCACTCACTTGCTACTCCCAAGCAAAGACCTACAATACGATATGGTCAAATAAAGAGTTCGAATCCTCTTCAAGGCTACTACTGAAAGTACAATATTGTTCTTTGGAACTAATTTTGTCCATATTTACTAATGAGAGGCAAGTTAATTGTGAGGAGAGAGCATTAACTAATATGATTATTGTGCACTTGGAAATATACGAGGACTACGAGCTGGGATGTGAACATGGAAGGAATGAACGATGTTCAACCACTTGAACCATCGAGGATCGAACTTCAACCTTGCAAAAGTAAAGCCATCTTTCTACCAACCTGTCTTTATTTGGCTAAGAACCAGTAGATTAAAGAAGTAAACATATTTGCTATAAACTGACAATTAGCAATGACTGCTGAACACATTTTCCAGCAGATTCCTTGACGGAGTTCAGAGCAAAATGTGATGTGTCTGAGACATAATTTATGAGTCGTTGATTAGAGTTTAATTGTCACGCTTTCTTTACCAGAGTAATGACTTAAAATAACACAATATTTACTTAACAGAGTTAATAATTAGTAGCATCTTAAACGTAATCAAATACAATTATAATTTAATGAGTTAATATTGATCGTAACAAAGTTTACCGTTTAAAGAAGGTAAACTTCTTTACCTTTTTACTTTTTTTACTTTTAAAACTTGTAAAGTAGGGTTCACGTCGTCACTTTACAAGACTACACAAATACGAAGACAGATCTCTGAGATTATTGCATTAGACATTATGATTGTGATATAAAGTGTCGTTAGAGTTTCTGTTTGAACAAGGAGAGTATTGATGTATTTCTATGTTTGAGAGAAATTTCTTACCATAAATAATTGAAGTGGACGGACAGTTTAGACTGTTTGAAAAAGACGAGTTCGAGTGGAAGGTTTAATCCCAATCTTATTGAAGATGAGTATTTTCTTTCCCAATGAATGTGAATAATGAGTCAAATTAGGTTCTTTAGACACGAATATGTAAAGAGTTTGAGTTAAGAACTGAGTGCTTCAGTGTGATCCTGTTTGTTCTTGAATGATATTCTTCTCACTGTGAGTGAACAATCACAGGAATTAGCAATTCAGAATGTGAGGTTAAATAACATTGTAATTCACAGGATGTGTGTCTANCACCAGTACCAGCACCAGTACCAGCACCAGCACCAGCACCAGTACCAGCACCAGTACCAGCACCAGTACCAGTACCAGTACCAGCACCCGTACCAGCACCAGTACCAGCACCAGTACCAGCACCAGTACCAGCACCAGTACCAGCACCAGTACCAGTACCAGTACCAGCACCAGCACCAGCACCAGTACCAGTACCAGCACCAGCACCACACCAGCACCAGTACCAGTACCAGACACCAGACCAGCACCAGTACCAGTACCAGTACCAGTAACCAGTACCAGCACCAGTACCAGTACCAGCACCAGTACCAGCACCAGCACCAGTACCAGTACCAGTACCAGTACCAGTACCCTTATAGTGGCACACCTCACACAGACAAGAGGACGCCCCCCCCAGCCTGTACCAGGTACCTCGCCAAGAGGTCATTGGGAGGTGGTGTGTAGGACTCAATTCCCTCTCTGTAAAATATTGATAGGAGCCGCTCCCAATGTTAAAGATGAAGGACCATAGGTTGGCCCTGTGTAGCTTGTACCACTTCTCTCTTCTATGTATAAATGTATATATGTATATATATATTGTAGGTGAGGTGGGTACATGAGAATGGAAGAGTAACTGGAGGCCTATTGGCCCATACGGGGCCCGCCTCGTATGGGCCAATAGGCACGCACCTCATGTATTCTCCTCACCTAATCACCACACATTCTCATGGGGGCGGTGGCTGAGCGGACAGCACGCTGGACGCGTGATCCTGTGGACCCGGGTTCGATCCGGGCGCCGGAGAGAGAAACAATGGACAGAGTTTCTTTCACCCTATGCACCTGTTACCTAGCAGTAAATAGGTACCTGGGAGTTAGTCAGCTGTCACGGGCTACTTCCTGGTGTGTGTGTGTGATGTGGAGAATAAAGAAGTAGTTAGTAATAGTTGATTGACAGTTGAGAAGCGGACCGAAAGAGTAGAGCTCAACCCCCGCAAGCACAACTAGGTGAATAACACACACCACACACACACACACACACAACACACACACACCCACACACACACACACCACACACACCCACACACCACACACACACACACACACACACATCTTCAGCGTTCCAATACCTTGCACATTAAGCTGTCATTAAAGGTCCTAATTAACCCTAATCAGTCCTAATTCAACATCCAGTTTTAAACATTGCAAGTCATAAAGTATGAAGGCAAACCCATCAGACGCAGACAACTGTTGTGGCCGTGTACGAGCACCATATTCACACAACTGTTATGTAGTTTGCCTTACATGTTAATGGACAACTTCCAATATATATGTACTGTTGTTATATGTACTTTATAGAGTCAATATGTCAGTGTTATGACTGGTCACTACGGGCTCACCATAGCCCGTGCTACTTGGACCTTCTTGTTCTTGGAACTTCTTGTTCCTTGTTTGTTCTTGTGACACCATGAGTGTAGGCTGGTGATGGTGACACCATGAGTGTAGGCTGGTGATGGTGACACCATGAGTGTAGGCTGGTGATGGTGACACCATGAGTGCAGGCTGGTGATGGTGACACCATGAGTGTAGGCTGGTGATGGTGACACCATGAGTGTAGGCTGGTGATGGTGACACCATGAGTGTAGGCTGGTGGTGGTGACACCATGAGTGTAGGCTGGTGATGGTGACACCATGAGTGTAGGCTGGTGGTGGTGACACCATGAGTGTAGGCTGGTGATGGTGACACCATGAGTGTAGGCTGGTGATGGTGACACCATGAGTGTAGGCTGGTGGTGGTGACACCATGAGTGTAGGCTGGTGGTGGTGACACCATGAGTGTAGGCTGGTGGTGGTGACACCATGAGTGTAGGCTGGTGATGGTGACACCATGAGTGTAGGCTGGTGATGGTGACACATGAGTGCAGGCTGGTGATGGTGACACCATGAGTGCAGGCTGGTGGTGGTGACACCATGAGTGCAGGCTGGTGGTGGTGACACCATGAGTGTAGGCTGGTGGTGGTGACACCATGAGTGTAGGCTGGTGGTGGTGACACCATGAGTGCAGGCTGGTGATGGTGACACCATGAGTGTAGGCTGGTGATGGTGACACCATGAGTGCAGGCTGGTGATGGTGACACCATGAGTGCAGGCTGGTGGTGGTGACACCATGAGTGTAGGCTGGTGATGGTGACACCATGAGTGCAGGCTGGTGATGGTGACACCATGAGTGTAGGCTGGTGATGGTGACACCATGAGTGCAGGCTGGTGATGGTGACACCATGAGTGCAGGCTGGTGGTGGTGACACCATGAGTGTAGGCTGGTGGTGGTGACACCATGAGTGTAGGCTGGTGGTGGTGACACCATGAGTGCAGGCTGGTGATGGTGACACCATGAGTGTAGGCTGGTGATGGTGACACCATGAGTGCAGGCTGGTGATGGTGACACCATGAGTGCAGGCTGGTGGTGGTGACACCATGAGTGTAGGCTGGTGATGGTGACACCATGAGTGCAGGCTGGTGATGGTGACACCATGAGTGCAGGCTGGTGATGGTGACACCATGAGTGCAGGCTGGTGATGGTGACACCATGAGTGCAGGCTGGTGATGGTGACACCATGAGTGCAGGCTGGTGATGGTGACACCATGAGTGCAGGCTGGTGATGGTGACACCATGAGTGCAGGCTGGCACTCCAGGCAGGAAACAAGGTTGTCAAAAATAACTCTGATAACATTGACAGTTTCCCCGTCAAATAATTACTGCCGTTCCCTTGACACAAATGTTGGCGAGACTAATGTAATATTGCTCTTAAAACTCCAGCACGATAATGACGCTCTGTAATGATATCAGGTCTGGCGTCTGTCAGTCAGGGGCGGGGGAGCTGCAGGAGACTGTCAGCAACATACTCCAGGTCTCGGCCCGTCAGTCAGGGGCGGGGCAGCTGCAGGAGACTGTCAGCTACATACTCCAGGTCTCGGCCCGTCAGTCAAGGCGGGGTAGCTGCAGGAGACTGTCAGCTACATACTCCAGGTCTCAGCCCGTCAGTCAGGGGCGGGGGAGCTGCGAGAGACTGTCAGCAACATGCTCCAGGTCTCGGCCCGTCAGTCAGGGGCGAGGGAGCTGCGAGAGACTGTTAGCAACATGCTCCAGGTCTCGGCCCGTCAGTCAGGGGCGGGGAGCTGCGAGAGACTGTCAGCAACATACTCCAGGTCTCGGCCCGTCAGTCAGGGGCGGGGGAGCTGCGAGAGACTGTCAGCAACATGCTCCAGGTCTCGGCCTGTCAGTCAGGGGCGGGGAGCTGCGAGAGACTGTCAGCAACATACTCCAGGTCTCGGCCCGTTAGTCAGGGCGGGGGAGCTGCGAGAGACTGTCAGCAACATGCTCCAGGTCTCGGCCCGTCAGTCAGGGGCGGGGGAGCTGCGAGAGACTGTCAGCAACATGCTCCAGGTCTCGGCCCGTCAGTCAGGGGCGGGGAGCTGCGAGAGACTGTCAGCAACATACTCCAGGTCTTGGCTAAAGTGTAACTTTTCTTAGCTGTGATCAGTTTTCTGCATATATTACCTCTGATGAGGACGGTAATTGTTTTTAGAGAACATTTTTCTGTTTTGATGATGTAACATGAATATGACAATATATATATATATATATATATATATATTATATATATATATATATATATATATATATATATATAGTATATATATTATATATAGATATATATAATAATATATATATAGATATATATATATATATATATATATATATATATATATATATCATATTATGTTATTTAAAATATAATATATCATAATATGAACGTTGCTACAAATCCAGAAAGGTCGTGATGAGGATTCGAACCTGCGTCCGGGAGCATCCCAGACGCTGGGATGCTAAAACCCTGGTTTGTGTCTCGGAGAGGCTGCAGGGTCCAGTAAGTTCAGTAGAACTTCGGTTTCCAACTCTTTGACCATGTCGTAGCTCAGTCGATTAAGGCAGTGTCTGGGTGCTCCCGGACGCAGGTTCGAATCCTCGTCACGGCCCCTTGTGGATTTGTTCATAGATGCATCACGCTTGTGATTTCGGTGTGTAATGAATGTTGCTGCAAGCACCGGGAAGATCCACCACACACTCCATGATCCACCATGATCCACCACACACTCACATGTGTCCACCATGATCCACCCACACACTCTAGTGTTCCACCATGATCCACCACACACTCTCATGTTCCACCATGATCCACCACACACTCTCATGTTCCACCATGATCCACCACACACTCTAGTGTTCCACTATGATCCACCACACACTCCCATGTTCCACCATGATCCACCACACACCCATGTCCACCATGATCCACCACACAGTCTCATGTTCCACCATGATCCACCACACACTCCCATGTTCCACCATGTCCACCACACACTCCCATGTTCCACCATGATCCACCACACAGTCTCATGTTCCACCATGATCCACCACACACTCTCATGTTCCACCATGATCCACCACACACTCTCATGTTCCACCATGATCCACCACACACTCTAGTGTTCCACCATGATCCACCACACACTCTCATGGTCCACCATGATCCACCACACACTCTCCATGATCCACCATGATCCACCACACACTCCACATGTTCCACCATGATCCACCACACACTCTCATGTTCCACCATGATCCACCACACACTCACATGTTCCACCATGATCCACCACACACTCTCATGTTCCACCATGATCCACCACACACTCACATGTCCACCATGATCCACCACACACTTCGTTCCACCATGATCCACCACACACTCTATGTTCCACCATGATCCACCACACACTCTCATGTTCTACCATGATCCCCCACACACTCTAATGTTCCACCATGATCCACCACACACTC
>WNGS01168609.1:0-10791 GCA_020271785.1 Procambarus virginalis | reverse complement strand
AACTTCACATCCTGCCTACACACACATACATCTGATATCATTACTTTAAGTTGAGCACCATTGAGCGAGGCCGCCTCCTTTGACCATAAGAGCGCAAGTGAGCCCCTCAGAACTCCAATCTGGCAACATGAGAGCTCTCTTTACAGCATCATCCATTACGTTGATTGACTGATGCAAGGCCACTTGATCAATAAAATCTTCCCAACGCTTGTCTGGGTACGCCAGGTCGCCTGAATGACTGACACACGTGTTCCATCGCGACAGTATTAACCATCTGCTACTCTCATGTGAGAGTTAGTGGTCCAGTGTAATGTGAGAGCTAGTGGTCCAGTGTAATGTGAGAGCTAGTGGTCCAGTGTAATGTGAGAGCTAGTGGTCCAGTGTAATGTGAGAGCTAGTGGTCCAGTGTAATGTGAGAGCTAGAGGTCCAGTATAATGTGAGAGCTAGAGGTCCTGTGTAATGTGAGAGCTAGAGGTCCAGTGTAATGTGAGAGCTAGTGGTCCAGTGTAATGTGAGAGCTAGTGGTCCAGTGTAATGTGAGAGCTAGTGGTCCAGTGTAATGTGAGAGTTAGTGGTCCAGTGTAACGTGAGAGTTAGTGGTCCAGTGTAATGTGAGAGTTAGTGGTCCAGTGTAATGTGAGAGTTAGTGGTCCAGTGTTATGTGAGAGTTAGTGGTCCAGTGTAATGTGAGAGTTAGTGGTCCAGTGTAATGTGAGAGCTAGTGGTCCAGTGTAATGTGAGAGCTAGTGGTCCAGTGTAATGTGAGAGCTAGAGGTCCAGTGTTATGTGAGAGTTGGAGGTCCAGTGTAATGTGAGAGTTAGGGGTCCAGTGTAATGTGAGAGTTGGAGGTCCAGTGTAATGTGAGAGTTGGAGGTCCAGTGTGATGTGAGAGTTGGAGGTCCACTGTAATGTGAGAGCTAGAGGTCCAGTGTAATGTGAGAGTTGGAGGTCCAGTGTAATGTGAGAGTTGGAGGTCCAGTGTAATGTGAGAGTTGGAGGTCCAGTGTAATGTGAGAGTTGGAGGTCCAGTGTAATGTGAGAGCTAGAGGTCCAGTGTAATGTGAGAGTTGGAGGTCCAGTGTAATGTGAGAGTTGGAGGTCCAGTGTAATGTGAGAGTTGGAGGTCCAGTGTAATGTGAGAGTTGGAGGTCCAGTGTAATGTGAGAGCTAGAGGTCCAGTGTAATGTGAGAGTTGGAGGTCCAGTGTAATGTGAGAGCTAGAGGTCCAGTGTAATGTGAGAGCTAGAGGTCCAGTGTAATGTGAGAGCTAGAGGTCCAGTGTAATGTGAGAGCTAGAGGTCCAGTGTAATGTGAGAGCTAGAGGTCCAGTGTAATGTGAGAGTTGGAGGTCCAGTGTAATGTGAGAGCTAGAGGTCCAGTGTAATGTGAGAGTTGGAGGTCCAGTGTAATGTGAGAGCTAGTGGTCCAGTGTAATGTGAGAGCTAGAGGTCCAGTGTAATGTGAGAGTTGGAGGTCCACTGTAATGTGAGAGCTAGAGGTCCAGTGTAATGTGAGAGCTAGAGGTCCAGTGTAATGTGAGAGTTGGAGGTCCAGTGTAATGTGAGAGCTAGAGGTCCAGTGTAATGTGAGAGTTGGAGGTCCAGTGTAATGTGAGAGCTAGTGGTCCAGTGTAATGTGAGAGCTAGAGGTCCTGTGTAATGTGAGAGTAGTGGTCCAGTGTAATGTGAGAGCTAGAGGTCCAGTGTAATGTGAGAGTTAGTGGTCCAGTGTAATGTGAGAGCTAGAGGTCCAGTGTAATGTGAGAGCTAGTGGTCCAGTGTAATGTGAGAGCTAGTGGTCCAGTGTAATGTGAGAGCTAGTGGTCCAGTGTAATGTGAGAGCTAGTGGTCCAGTGTAATGTGAGAGCTAGAGGTCCAGTGTAATGTGAGAGCTAGAGGTCCAGTGTAATGTGAGAGCTAGAGGTCCAGTGTAATGTGAGAGCTAGTGGTCCAGTGTAATGTAAGAGCTAGAGGTCCAGTGTAATGTGAGAGCTAGAGGTCCAGTGTAATGTGAGAGCTAGTGGTCCAGTGTAATGTGAGAGCTAGTGGTCCAGTGTAATGTGAGAGCTAGTGGTCCAGTGTAATGTGAGAGCTAGTGGTCCAGTGTAATGTGAGAGCTAGAGGTCCAGTGTAATGTGAGAGCTAGAGGTCAAGTGTAATGTGAGAGCTAGAGGTCCAGTGTAATGTGAGAGCTAGTGGTCCAGTGCAATGTAAGAGCTAGAGGTCCAGTGTAATGTGAGAGCTAGAGGTCCAGTGTAATGTGAGAGCTAGTGGTCCAGTGTAATGTGAGAGCTAGTGGTCCAGTGTAATGTGAGAGCTAGTGGTCCAGTGTAATGTGAGAGCTAGTGGTCCAGTGTAATGTGAGAGCTAGAGGTCCAGTGTAATGTGAGAGCTAGAGGTCCAGTGTAATGTGAGAGCTAGAGGTCCAGTGTAATGTGAGAGCTAGTGGTCCAGTGTAATGTAAGAGCTAGAGGTCCAGTGTAATGTGAGAGCTAGAGGTGCAGTGTAATGTGAGAGCTAGAGGTCCAGTGTAATGTGAGAGCTAGTGGTCCAGTGTAATGTGAGAGCTAGTGGTCCAGTGTAATGTAAGAGCTAGAGGTCCAGTGTAATGTGAGAGCTAGAGGTGCAGTGTAATGTGAGAGCTAGAGGTGCAGTGTAATGTGAGAGCTAGAGGTCCAGTGTAATGTGAGAGTTAGTGGTCCAGTGTAATGTGAGAGTTAGTGGTCCAGTGTAATGTGAGAGTTAGTGGTCCAGTGTAATGCGAGAGTTAGTGGTCCAGTGTAATGTGAGAGCTAGTGGTCCAGTGTAATGTGAGAGTAGTGGTCCAGTGTAATGTGAGAGTTAGTGGTCCAGTGTAATGTGAGAGCTAGAGGTCCAGTGTAATGTGAGAGTTAGTGGTCCAGTGTAATGTGAGAGTTAGTGGTCCAGTGTAATGTGAGAGTTAGTGGTCTAGTGTAATGTGAGAGTTAGTGGTCCAGTGTAATGTGAGAGTTAGTGGTCCAGTGTAATGTGAGAGCTAGTGGTCCAGTGTAATGTGAGAGCTAGAGGTCCTGTGTAATGTGAGAGCTAGTGGTCCAGTGTAATGTGAGAGCTAGTGGTCCAGTGTAATGTGGCAGTTAGTGGTCCAGTGTAATGTGAGAGCTAGTGGTCCAGTGTAATATGAGAGCTAGAGGTCCAGTGTAATGTGAGAGCTAGTGGTCCAGTGTAATGTGAGAGTTAGTGGTCCAGTGTAATGTGAGAGCTAGTGGTCCAGTGTAATGTGAGAGTTAGTGGTCCAGTGTAATGTGAGAGCTAGTGGTCCAGTGTAATGTGAGAGCTAGAGGTCCAGTGTAATGTGAGAGCTAGTGGTCCAGTGTAAGTGAGAGTTAGTGGTCCAGTGTAATGTGAGAGTTAGTGGTCCAGTGTAATGTGAGAGTTAGTGGTCCAGTGTAATGTGAGAGTTAGTGGTCCAGTGTAATGTGAGAGTTAGTGGTCCAGTGTAATATGAGAGTTAGAGGTCCAGTGTAATGTGAGAGCTAGTGGTCCAGTGTAATGTGAGAGCTATTGGTCCAGTGTAATGTGAGAGTTAGTGGTCCAGTGTAATGTGAGAGTTAGTGGTCCAGTGTAATGTGAGAGCTAGTGGTCCAGTGTAATGTGAGAGCTAGAGGTCCAGTGTAATGTGAGAGCTAGTGGTCCAGTGTTATGTGAGAGTTAGTGGTCCAGTGTAATGTGAGAGTTAGTGGTCCAGTGTAATGTGAGAGTTAGTGGCCCAATGTAATGTGAGAGCTAGTGGTCCAGTGTAATGTGAGAGTAGTGGTCCAGTGTAATGTGAGAGTTAGTGGTCCAGTGTAATGTGAGAGCTAGAGGTCCAGTGTAATGTGATAGTTAGTGGTCCAGTGTAATGTGAGAGTTAGTGGTCCAGTGTAATGTGAGAGTTAGTGGTCCAGTGTAATGTGAGAGTTAGTGGTCCAGTGTAATGTGAGAGTTAGTGGTCCAGTGTAATGTGAGAGCTAGTGGTCCAGTGTAATGTGAGAGCTAGAGGTCCTGTGTAATGTGACAGGTAGTGGTCCAGTGTAATGTGAGAGCTAGTGGTCCAGTGTAATGTGAGAGTTAGTGGTCCAGTGTAATGTGAGAGCTAGTGGTCCAGTGTAATGTGAGAGCTAGAGGTCCAGTGTAATGTGAGAGCTAGTGGTCCAGTGTAATGTGAGAGTTAGTGGTCCAGTGTAATGTGAGAGCTAGTGGTCCAGTGTAATGTGAGAGCTAGTGGTCCAGTGTAATGTGAGAGCTAGAGGTCCAGTGTAATGTGAGAGCTAGAGGTCCAGTGTAATGTGAGAGCTAGTGGTCCAGTGTAATGTGAGAGCTAGTGGTCCAGTGTAATGTGAGAGCTAGAGGTCCAGTGTAATGTGAGAGCTAAAGGTCCAGTGTAATGTGAGAGCTAGTGGTCCAGTGTAATGTGAGAGCTAGAGGTCCTGTGTAATGTGAGAGCTAGTGGTCCAGTGTAATGTGAGAGCTAGAGGTCCTGTGTAATGTGAGAGTTAGTGGTCCAGTGTAATGTGAGAGCTAGTGGTCCAGTGTAATGTGAGAGCTAGAGGTCCAGTGTAATGTGAGAGTTAGTGGTCCAGTGTAATGTGAGAGTTAGTGGTCCAGTGTAATGTGAGAGTTATGGTCCAGTGTAATGTGAGAGTTAGAGGTCCAGTGTAATGTGAGACTAGTGGTCCAGTGTAATGTGAGAGCTAGTGGGTCCAGTGTAATGTGAGAGCTAGTGGTCCAGTGTAATGTGAGAGTTAGTGGTCCAGTGTAATGTGAGAGCTAGTGGTTCAGTGTAATGTGAGAGCTAGTGGTCCAGTGTAATGTGAGAGCTAGTGGTCCAGTGTAATGTGAGAGTTAGTGGTCCAGTGTAATGTGAGAGCCAGTGGTCCAGGTAATGTGAGAGCTAGAGGTCCAGTGTAATGTGAGAGCTAGAGGTCCAGTGTAATGTGAGACTAGTGGTCCAGTGTATGTGAGATCTAGTGGTCCAGTGTAATGTGAGAGCTAGTGGTCCAGTGTAATGTGAGAGCTAGAGGTCCTGTGTAATGTGAGAGCTAGTGGTCCATTGTAATGTGAGAGCTAGTGGTCCAGTGTAATGTGAGAGCTAGAGGTCCTGTGTAATGTGAGAGTTAGTGGTCCAGTGTAATGTGAAGACTAGAGGTCCTGTGTAATGTGAGAGTTCGTGGTCCAGTGTAATGTGAGAGCTAGAGGTCCAGTGTAATGTGAGAGCTATGGTCGTCTGTGTATGTGAGAGCTAGAGGTCCAGTGTAATGTGAGAGCTAGTGGTCCTGTGTAATGTGAGAGCTAGAGGTCCAGTGTAATGTAAGAGTGGGTGGTCCAGTGTAATGTTGAGAGCTAGTGCTCCAGTGTAATGTGGAGCGCTAGAGGTCCAGTGTAAATGTGAGAGCTAGTGGTCCAGTGTAATGTGAGAGCTAGTGGTCCAGTGTAATGTGAGAGCTAGTGGTCCAGTGTAATGTGAGAGCTAGAGTCCAGTGTAATGTGAGAGCTAGTGGTCCAGTGTAATGTGAGAGTTAGTGGTCCAGTGTAATGTGAGAGCTAGAGATCCAGTGTAATGTGAGAGCTAGTGGTCCAGTGTAATGTGAGATCTAGTGGTCCAGTGTAATGTGAGAGCTAGAGTCCAGTGTAATGTGAGAGCTACGTCCAGTGTAATGTGAGAGCTAGTGGTCCAGTGTAATGTGAGAGCTAGTGGTCCAGTGTAATGTGAANGTGTGTGTGTGTGTGTGTGTGTGTGTATACACGCGCCTATTCCCATATTTGAGCTTGCAGGATCGAGCATCGACTCTTTGATCCCGGTTTTCTAGCCATTGGTTTTTACAGTAATGCCTCCTGTCCCATTTCCCTATAATATCTAGCTTTAAAATTATGAAGAGTGTTTGCTTCCACAACCTGTTTCTTAAGTGCATTCCATTTTCTCCACTACTCTCAAGCTAAAAGAAAACTTCCTAACATCTCTGACTCATCTGAGTTTCCAGCTTCCATTCATGTCCCCTCGTTCTGTTACTATTCCGTGTGAACATTTCGTCAACTTCCACTCTGTCAATCTCCCCGAGTATTTTATATGTTCCTATCATATCCACCCCTCTCCTTTTTTCTAGTGTCGTAAGGCACAGTTCCTTCAGGCGCTCCTCATACCCTCATCCCGCGTAACTCTGAGACGAGCCTCGTCGCATACGTCTGAACCTTTTCCAGTTTCCTTATGTGTTTTTTCAGGTGGGGGCTCCATGATGGCGCGGCATACTCTAAGACGGGTCTCACGTAGGCAGTGAGTGTGGAGGGAGGACGTATGTGGAAACTAAAAGGGAGTTTTTAGGATGCAATCGAGAGTAAAATGTGGAGGAAGGGGGGTGGAGGGGTGGCTAGAAGGGATGGGAAAGGGGGTGGAGGGATGGTTAGAGGGATGGAAGGGGGATGGGGAAGAGGGAGTAGATGGTGGAAGGGGGGGGGGGGGTTAGGGGGAGGGAGACGAGTGGCTATAAAACTTTGCAATTAAGTATTTTTTGCAATCTCCTTAAGTAGATTTGCATCGTTACTAACGCCTTGTTAGAATGACCACATTTTTCCACTTAACGATGTGATTACCTGAAATAATTACCAAACTAGGAGGAAAGTGGCTCCGAGTTGGAGTGGAAGTGTTGCTGACAACACAGGTGACCTCCCTAATGTGCACCACACAGGTGACCTCCCTAATGTGCCCCACACAGGTGACCTCCCTAATGTGCACCACACAGGTGACCTCTCTAATGTGCACCACACAGGTGACCTCCCTAATGTGCACCACACAGGTGACCTCCCTAATGTGCACCACCTCCAACACTCACGTCCCCCCCCCCCTCAATATCTTGGTCCGTGTTGGGAAAAAGATATAACGAGTATCTTACGCAGGCTCTCGAGAACATTGACAGCACCGCTCCTGTAAGTCCACTACGGGCTCACGATAGCCCGTGCTACTTGCCCCGCTCCTATGCCAGCTAAGTCCACTACGGGCTCACCATAGCCCGTGCTACTTGCAACTTGTTCCGAGTAGCTGAATCTATAACAACAACAACAGCAGGCTCTCTCTCACACAGCGGCATATGCCAGGGGCCGGGTGGCGTAGTGGACAGCGCTCAGGATTTGTAATCCTAGGGTCCGGGGGATCAATTCCCGGCGATGGCGGAAACAAACGGGCAGAGTTTCTTTCACTCTGATGGGTCTGTTCACCTAGCAGTACATAGGTACCTGGGAGTTAGGCAGCTGTTACGGGCTGCTTCCTGAGGGGAAATGTGCGTGTGTGTATGTGAAAAAAAGTTGATTTATTGACAGTTGAGAGGCGGGCCGAAAGAGCCAGAGCTCAACCCCCACAAGCCCAACTAGGTGAATACACACACACCCTCTTAGACAACGACCCAAATGCTAGAAAAAAAAGGTCCATTATAGATGTAGGAGTACAGGACCCGGAAGGACCCAACAGGGAGGAGTAGAATGAGAAGGACAGAACAACGGCGACAAATCTCTGGAGGGCCTGGATGTGGCCGGGGCTGACGGCATCATAGAGAAGGTGTTCAGACTGGGCGTCTACAAGAAGGAAAGGAAGTGACTAATAAAAGTAGTTCTTACGAACGAGGGAATGAAAGAGGAAATCCTGTCAAGGAAGAGCAAGCTCATGAGACTAAGAGGATTCAAGGACATTTTTCTGCAGAGGGACATGACAAGGGAACAGAGAAGGAGGGCTGCAGAAGCAAGAGACGCAAGGGGAGGGATGGGAACGGGGAAGGCACAGGACTTGGCGCAAAATCTCCAGCAACCTCAGAGGGGAGCGGGAATCCCCTCACCAGCAGGCCAGCATCCCCCAGGGAGGAATATAACAAACCTACCACTATCCCCCCCTGATCATTCCCCTCCCCACCAACCAGTAGAGACCCTCCCCAGACCATGCCCCTCCCTTTTCCCCAACCCCAGGACCCCTGTTTTCCCTTCCATGACGTCCTTGCCCATCCCCTACCCAGGGCCCCTCTGTTCCCACACTCCAGGGCAGGGCATGTTTCTTCAGCCCATGCCCTCCCCAGTACCCTCTCCTTCCTCAAACACCCATCTCCTTCCTTATCTCCCATCCCAGGCTCCCCTTCCCTCCCAAACCCCTGCCCTCCCGGTCCCCCTATCCAACGCTCCCCTGCATTCTCCAACCAATGACCTCCATCCCCCCTTCCACATGCCCCTCCTGCTCCACCATCCCAAGCCCTAATTGATCCCCAACCCAACATCCTCTCGGCTACACCACCCCAGACTCTCCTAGGTTCCCCATACTGGATCCTCCCAGCCCCCTTCTCACCCCAGACCCCCAGGTCTGGGGTTAGAAGGGCTCTCACCCCAGACCTTGGGGGGTGAGAGAGCTCTGTCACCTTGGCCCTCCTACCCCAGACACCCCTCATCCCCCCAACCCCAGTGGAATCAACAGAAACTGAGGATGGGAAGAAGAGAGTCAGTTTTAAGGTAATATACTCTAACATAGATGGGATTGCAAGCAAGGCAAGTGAACCTAGGGAAAGAGCACAAGAAGGGAACCCGGATATAACTGGACTCATGGAAACAAAACTCAGGAGTCATAACGCATGTGGTGTTCCCCAGGACTACACTGTAATAATGAGAGAGAAGGAAGGAAGGGAAGGAGATGGAGTGGCTCTACTGATAAGAAAGGAATGGAGGTTGGAGGAGATGGTTATCCCAGGCTGCGAGGGGTTCAAAGACTACATTACAGGCACCATGACAATACGAGGACCAACAGTAATAGTATCAGCGATATATAATCCTCCACCAAACGGCAGAAGACCTAGACAAGAGTATGACAACAACAACTATATGGCAGTGAACACAATAATTGAGGGAGCAGGCACTGCTGCCTGGAGAAATAGATCCCATCTGCTCATCATGGAACCTTCAATTATGGAAAGGTAGACTGGGAAAGCAAGGAACCACACGGAGGTGAGGAAACATGGAGAGCGAAACTGTTGGAAGTAGTGACAAGGAACTTTTTAACCCACAAGAATGAGAAGCAATGATGAACCAGCAAGACTCGACTTAGTCTTCACTCTGAACGACTACGACATAAGGGAGATCGGTTTGAAGCCCCCGTGGGAATGAGTGATCACAGCGTACTGATGTTTGAGTAACTGGTCGAAGAAGGGTTAATATACTCCAGGAATGGCCCAGAAAACAAAAGGCTGGCATTCCGGAAGGGAAAACATGAGGGGATAAGAAAATTCCTGACAGATATAACTTGGGAAACAGAGCTCAGAGGAATGACGGCCCAAGACTTTATGAACTACATCACACAGAAGTATAAGGACGCAGCAGACACATTCGTCCCAGTCCAAAAGGAAAGACATTAAATGCCGATGAGAAACCCATGGTTTAATCCAGAGATGTAAGCTTGAAAAGCAAATAAGTAAAAAGGGCATGGAGAAACTACAGAAATAACAGAACACTTGAGAGCAGAGAAAGATACCAGAGCTTCAGGAATGAATACGTCAGGTTGAGAAGAGGCAGAACACAATATTAAAATGACATAGCAAGCAAAGCAAAGACTCAACCTAAATTGCTGCACAGCCACATCAGGAGAAAAACAAAATGTGAAGGAACAGATAATGAAATTGAGGAGGTAATGAAACAACAAGGAGGTATGCGAGGAACTCAATAAGAAATTTCAGGAGGTCTTCACAGTAGAGCAAGGGCAAGTCCCGGAGATAGGAGAGGGAAGATCTAACCAAACACCACTTGATGTGTTTGTAATTATCATTGGGGAGGTGAAGAAGCATCTGCTAGATTTGGAAGTTTCAAAGGCTATAGACCCCGGATCGAATATCACCATGGATACTGAAGGAAGGAGCTGAAGCTCTGTGTCAGCCACTCGGCATGGTACTTAACAAATCATTGGTAACAGGTGAACTGCCAAAAACTTGGAAGACGGCTAATATAGTCCCGATACACAAGAAGGGGTATAGACAACGAGGCACTGAACTACAGGCCTGTGTCCCTAACTTGCATACTATGCCAGTTAGAAGATTGTGTGGAACATCTGGAACAGTTAGTGGAACATCTGGAACGAAAGAACTTTGTAACACAGCATCAACAAGGGTTCAGGGATGGCAGAGCATGTCTCACAGGATTGATTGAATTCGATGACCAGGCAACAAAAATAATCATGCTGCCAATCATGTCTTGTGTTCATGTCCACCTCTGATGTTGACATATTTCCTGCTGGAACCTCTCCACCTTTCTCTTGTCTAGTTACGAAGTCACGTTCATTAGTTAACAAGAGTCCCTGCTCTTGCATCTGTTACTAGCTCTAGTTCTACAACCACCACGGGATGCTGAACATCGTCTTCCAGCAGTAGTTGGGACCCGGGAAGATATATCGACTTCTACTAAAGAACAAGTCGCGGAACAACACTTGGAGCAGCCGGCCCCACAGCTCCCTGCTTGTGAATATTCAGCAAATTGATAAAAGTTTGATGCAATCTTACCAGAGTGTGTTGGGATTCAGGTGGAAAGTTGCAGAAAACTCTCCGTCGATGCTCCAGTTTTCAACATTATGCAGAGCTCACTGGAGGCCAGTATGCCTGCTGGTGTCCCCGCCCCTCCCAACATCTGGCCAATTGCGGGGGAATTCATTATACAAACAGACAAGGCTTCAGCGAACCGAGTAGCTCACATTTACCGGTTTCAAGACCGTGTTTTTTAGCAACGGACCCCCCCCTCCCCCCCCCACACACACACACTTCGGGTTC